>PVLC010016212.1:5000-36006 GCA_004027655.1 Graphiurus murinus
ATTACCGTACATAAAAAAATTTAATTTGATTTTGTTTAGTGCTTTTCCCTAGGTCTCAGAGGACTCTACTGCACATTTCAAAATTTCCCTTACAGCTGACAAGGTTAACTTCCTTAGAAAAGGTTGGAATCGAGACATAAACATGATGCTGTAAATTGGCAGTGTTTTCACCATACTTATTCAAATAGAAATGTTGATTTCCTACGCTCTTATCTAACCCCATCAGAATTTATATAACATAAACCCTTGGAAAGCTAGTTTTAGTTAAACCTATAATAAACACTATACTGGCAAGACGACTACCTGTTTATTTATGAGGATATTATAAAGGTGGACAAGGTTTTAAAATGTTTCTTATTACAAAGTTGGGAAAAATGGACTCACTACCATGAGAATAACCAGCAGCCTCGCTATGCCTAAAAGTTTTCATATAGTGATTTCTTATCTTCCTTGGATTTTCCATAGCTGTTAAGTTAAAGCTGGGCCAAGTGCCACTCAACATTCAATGACTATTTAAGGACTTTTTAGTAGGTTTCTAAATCAGGACCCATTGCCTTTCCAAAGGGAATAAACTTCCATTTTTCCACTCACTATAAGAAAACCCATTTTAAAGTTTATTTAGTCCTGATAGCTTGCTTGCAGCCCTATAACTCAGAAGCCAAGGAGGCATATAATTATAAATTATTATTGTTCCTGAGAATTTTATCAAAGATATACTAGTCTTGCCCATAAAATGAAGAACATCTGAGCTGGCACATGGCAACACTAATAATGACATAGCTACATGCAGTACAAATTGTGTACTATGAAGCATAAGTTTCTTAAACAATTAAAGTTGAAAATATAAATTGTATTATCTAAATTTCAACTAGTTGCTTTTTATTGAAAAAGTTCAAGATAATTTTAATAGACAATAATTTAAGACATACAACTTAAATAATAAGGTCAGTGTTCCCTATTACACTGGTACACGGGACAGAGACTCATTCCTTACTCATCATTATAGCTCTAATTGTATAGCACAATATTTGCATTCAATATATAGTTAATAGTGAATTTCTGAAAATAAAATAAAGAAAAAAAAAATAAAAAGCAAAAGCAAAAAACCCAGCAGATATACAAGTATCTCCAAGCCCAACTCGAGTTAGTAAAAGCCACTTGGAAACATCAAGTGATTTATACCTACTTTCTCTTTTCAATTACCTTGCTTTGCTTCTCTTTCTGTAAATGAAAGTTCCCATAAAAGGGGCTCTTGATGCCAGAAATACCTCATAATGGCAATGAAGGTTTCCTTGCTCTCTGTCTGTAAACAGATTTGGGAAGCAGGTCTGCAAAATGAAAAGCATTAAAGTATTTCTCCTTCTGAAATTGCTGGAGCAAAGAGGAGAAGCCCCGGAATGTGCTGGTTGCTTTCCAATGCCTGTGGATGCTTGCGTGTGCATGTATGTGTGGACATGTCTGTGTGGACTTCATGGCTACGCCTTTGCATTACATGTAAACATATTTCTGAGGTTATGTGGTATAAATCAGTGGGCTACTTTATCTAATCTGGAAACTTCCATTTACTCTTCCCCTCTCCTGAGGTCTTCTCATGCTCAGGCTTTGGTTTCCTTTGCTTATGACTTAATAATAATTGCAGAGCAGCTCAGGAGTCTCTCGGCTCTTCCGCTATTCAACAATATCCCATGGCCTGCGTTCATTCTAGCTGCCACCTCCTAACTCAGACATTTACCTCTGTGACGCTGCTGCAGGACACTTGCTCTAAACCTCATTTACGCAATTATTAGATTCTTTTGATTAATCAACTGCTAGTGGGAAAAGACTAATTACAAATGTCTCCAAAGAATTACAATATTAAGAACCTTCATTGGTAAGGATGAGCTAGGTAATAGAGAAGTCCTGCAGCGGTAGGTGTATCCTGAAATGGCAAACAAGCTTATCACAGAACAGGCATATTTCTCTCTCATAGAAGTGTTCAATATAGGTCAGCTACCCCTTTTGCATCCTATTGGCTACTTCATCCAGCACCCGTGACCTCCCATGGTACTGTATAAGGAGAAGATTAACTGAATTGTCCCAGAACTTACAACAGTTCTTTCCATTAGTTGACTGAGTCACAAGGTCCCACTAAGTGAGAAGGAAACATTTTTTCCATCTGCCCCAAAGGTCTTATGATTTTGTACCTACTTAACTCTATAGCCTGATGTTGCATGATTCCCCTGCCCCCCTCATTACACATTGCCCTCCTAAATATACCCAAGCATGGATCCCTGTCCTCCTTTTTTCAATATCTATTGGAATTATTTCCTAGTGAGCAGTTTCAAAAATAATCAGATTTGTAGTGCAGAAATTTTTTGGAGAGTACAGAGGAATCTAATGGTAGTGAAATATCTGGCGTTGATTATATTTGTTTAGAAAATAATTCCTAACAATTTGTATCAATACTTCATTGTCTTTTAGTGGGCCCCAGATTATTAGTGTTTAAGGTTGTCCATTTATTGCCAGAGAATCTGAAACCTAACAAAAATAATTATGCCCTAGAACTGGTCTTGAGTGTTGTATTTGACAAAGAAAAATGTGAAGTCTGAATTGTGTGTGTAGTGGCAGGGGTAGTTTGGGAAAGTTTCTCGTATGACAGGCAGTTTAGAATAGCAAAAAGGATTTTCTAAGATATTTTATTAGTTAAAAATATTTGCTTTTTCATTTTATTGTTTAATTTGATTTGCCATGAAAAGTGATGATGTTATATAGGTAAATTCCAAATCAGTTTATTAAATTCCTTTTATTTTTATTATTTTACATATATATATTTTCATTACTGGGGATTGAACTCAGGGACATTCTACTTCTGAGCTACACCCCCAGTCCTATTTTATATTCTTTATTTTGAAACAAGGTCTCACTAAGTTGTGGAAGGCCTCACTAAGTAGCTGAGGTTGGCCACGAACCTGGATCCTCCTGTCTCATCCTCCCAAGCACTGGGATTACAAGCATGCACCACCATGCCCTGTTCATTTATATACTTCAAATAATTCACCTAAGTGAGTAAAATACTTTTATTAATATTTTATAGTTCAACATTTCAACTAAGAAATTACTTAAGAAATATTTTCTAATAAATTTTTTTTCCTCTCAAAGAATAGTTGGTATATTGATCAAGGGTTTTGTCTTGATTTCTGTTTCTGTCTATAGTACACCCATTGCCATTGTTTTATAAAGTGCTTCGTCTGAAGAGAGGATGCTGTGCTAATCCATTTACGTGAGGATCATTTGCTAGTGTATGATCTTAGCAACATGATTATCTCAGTTTGTATAATACATAGCAGCCAAGATGTTCATTCATGCTCTGATTGTTCAATTATTGGCACAAGCAGAAAAAGACAAGGAAAATGAGCATTTTCTTGGCAATTGCAATTGTGGCTATTAAATATTTGAAATGTTACTAGCTAAACTGAAAGTTCAGTCTTCTATAATCTAAACTTAAATAGCTATATGTAGCCAATGGCTAAGTATTAATTCTGCTCAAAAATGTGTGGGACATAGTTTTATTTGATTTAAATTTTAATTAATGCTGCCATCCTCTGAAAGCACACAATTTGAAACAATTGAGAAATTCCCTCTTACTTATTCTCTCTGTGTCAGTTTGTGAGGGCTGCCACAACAGAATACTGCATGCAGACTGGATGACTTAAGCAGCATAGACTTACTATATCATGGTCTATAGTCTGAAAATCCAAGATCGAGGTGTTGGCAGGTTTGGTTTCTTCTGAAGCCACTCTTGTTGGCCTGTAGGTCCCCATCTTTTCACTATTCCACACATTCCTCCTGTATCTTTACGTCCAAGTAGTCTTTTCTCTTAAAGACACCAGTTATGCTGGATAAGAGCCCATTGTAATGGCCTCATTTTAACTTAATCATTTAAAGGGTTTATCTCCAAATACAGTCATGTTGGGAGGTGCTGGAGGTTCAGGCTTCAACATATGAATTTGGGAAAAGAACTCAAGACTCTTGGTGACAACTGACTGATGACACTCTACTTCCTGACACCCAATCTCCAGCACTTCTTCTTAGCTGTGTAACACAGGCATGGTGAATTTGTGCCTTACTTGCTTTTGATTCCAAAGGGGAGTCATATTTTTATTCATTAGATTAGTGTCAGTGTAGACTTCTAAAAATTAGCTGTATTGCAATTGATGACAATGTAGATTTTAAAAATTATTTTATTTCCTTTATTTTGAATTTACCATTTCATTTATGATTTGTTTAGTATGCTTTATGGTGGTGTATATTATCTTGAAAATTTTTGTCTTTCTAGGCATAGTCTGCAACTTTATGAAATCAAAAAGAAATGTGCTTTACTAATCATAGATCTCACATGACAAATTTGAACTACAATTGTATGATGCTACCAGGTAAAGTTGCTGATTTGAAGGGAATACATTTTCATTTCTGTACCATATTAGTTTGAAACATTGAATATCTCTTTTAAGTGACATGTTTTAAAATTATTTTTTCATGCAGGACTTTCTAGACTATCTATTTGTTCTATCTTCCCTCTTTCAGGGTCAAAAGAGCAAAACATTTACCTATGTTCTCAGAATTTATCTCATGCAATATTTATTCCTTGGTAAACATTGGGAGTTTCAGCTCTATCATGTAGACAAGAATAGTTTTGTCAAGAATCTTAGCCCACATGTTTCATGAAATAATTGTGTTTGCAGTTAGAAAAACTCATTTCTATATTAAATAATACCATACAAGGAATATAAAACAAAGATTAACTGCAAAAATGAGAGCATAGTAGAAGTAGTAATCTGATTTGATTAAATTTCTGCACTTTTTATTGGAATACTTTAATAACTTAGAAATCCTTTGTATTTAAAAACTACTTCATATGGTGGAAAATAGATTTCAGCAGTTATTCAAAAACAGTAGGTTCTCCCTCTTTAAAATTCTTTTTTTTTTTTTTCTTTTCAAGAAGAGAGAAATGTATTTACTTTTTTTTTTTTCTTTTTTTTACTTTTTCATTTTTTAATTTGTTTTTCTCAGGAACAGATCTTTAGAAAACCTGTGATAAGCAGGGTTGGCTGCCTTTCAAAATCTATTTTTTCCTTCTTCCATGCTAACAGAATCTTATTTTGCTGAGATTCGCAGACTTATTGGGAAGATTCCTAGCCATAAGGTGTAGTCCAACTCCTGACCAAGGAGTCAGAAGTGAAAGTGCATGAAAGCATTAGGTTCACTAAGGGAGAGAGACATCCTCTACTTCCTTTTCCCCTTTCTTCCTGTTTCCAGTGTAGCAGAATGCCTGAATGTGCAGCAGCCAACCTGCATCCAGGAGTTGAAAGGCATGAGCACTAAGGGCAGCAGAGGAGATAGACAGAAAGAAGCCGGTCTCTTGGTACCATCATTTAGCACCTGGACCCATGTCAGCAAGTTCTAACGCCTGCACTTCTTCCTACAACAGAAAAAAAATCACTGCTTTCTGAATCTCAGTCAGGTTTTCTACTTCTAGCCAAATGTGTTGCTATTATAAATTGTATACACTCTAAAAGAGCTGCTGGCCAATAAAATTTTCTGCTACATGGAAATGTTCATTATCTACACTGTTCAATGTGGTAGTCACTTGTCACATTGGAGCTCTTCTTAATTCTTTATGATTATTAATTTATATTCTTAATTCTTAATTATAAAATTCTTAATTTTATAAAGTTCTTAATTTAATTTTATTAATTTAATTAACTTAAATATGAATTTAATTAGCACATTAAGCCAATGATTATTGGATAGTAGGTATCTAAAATTTAGAGAGAATGATTAATATAACTTTCTGATTATAAAACATTTTAAAATTAATGTCATCATCCTCTGGAGACATCTTGTGACATATCACCTCATTATACTTACATCACTACTTTTGACACACAAAATATTATACACTCTCGTAAGTAAAATCTTGACAATCATCCCTTATGTGTGAAAATAAAGATACAAAAATAGGACCACATCATAAGACTGGCCTTCTTCAAAGATTCTGGGATCATTCCAATATGAACTTGGCAGAGCTTAAGTTAAAAAGATCCCTAAATATTCATTTTATAGCCTAAGTCTTGGATTTACCATTATGAAAGTTTTATTGGAAGTCATTAATGTTATGATGAGCAAGCTTTGAATCATTTTTTGAAAGCAGGGTTTTTCTAATGAAAGGACTAAATATTGCCAGATCAAACTAGCAAACAGCATACTCTGGAGAAAAAACACTGTCTCATCCCATCCATGACCCTAGGCTTTGAAACTATTTCCAACTCAGTCTGTCCATTGAGTTTTAGGCTTACTTTCCTCTATTTTTACATTTTTATTTTTGGGAACTATTTTTGCACATTCTGTAGCAGATGCTCCTTGTTTGTCAGAAGAGGAGGATATATTAAAATTATGAGCTCCAAAGCAATAGTTCATTTTGTTTGTGAGTATTCAGATTTGATCTTTCCCCTGATTTATTAACTGTAAGTAGTAACATGGATCCCTTTTCTTTGCATTCTTCTGTAAGTGAATTATAATTAATTTTATTCTCATCTTTCTATGTTGACTTTAATGGAAAGTGGTAAGATTGGCCATCTTGTGGTCACACTGCCCAGCAGTAACATGTGCAAATGTCAGGCTGTCCTTTCAGGTGCCTTACTAAAATTGAGGGTGCTTTCTGATACAGATGTAAGTTCGGTGATGAAGCACCATATTCAATGTTCATTTCAGGAGTTCAGTTTCAGTGATACGATTTCAGCTTTTTTCTTTTTCTGGGACTTTTGGAATGAAACTTTCTTGCTTATAAAATAATTATTTCATTTCCTTTGTGACTTTTAAAGTGTTGCATGAGACTAAGGATTGCAGTTAATATAAGAGAAATGACAAAAAATCTCCCAACATGCATAACAATACTAAATTCTGGGTGAAGTTTGAATGCCATAATGTCTACAGATAGCTGAATGAACTGTGTGTCTTTTTAGGCTCTACTTTAAGATGTTATATTATAAAATATTAGTGATTTTCAGACTTTTCCCCTTAAGGAGCCACTAAAATATATTTATGTTTAGTATCTTAATTAATGATCTTAATTAATAATTGACAGTTCTTTCTCCCACATATTAATTCTTCAAGACTGAAAGGAAAGAGATATAAAAGGAATCTTAATAGTCAAATAAAGGTATACTACTTTCATTCCCTGTATTCTCTAATGATTCCTGATGTTCTATTGTTTATTCAAATTACAAAATTAGGAATAATTTGAAAGCATCTATCAAATTTATAATTATTTATAAAAAATAAGACATGAATAATAAGGAAAGTATTAGAAGACATGGATACTTCTGAAATAACTAATCAGTGGTGTAGGTCATAATTGATATATTGAAAGTTTTGTTGTAAATTAAATGGAAAGTATTAAGTACATTTTTCTTCCTTTGGCATTTACATGTAACGTGCATACCAGAGTTTTGGAAAGATTGCCAAAGCATTTTTCCCAACACTATGACTTACAGTGTTAGCACTTATGCTTATCTGATATGACTCTTTTAGATAAGAGTGTGCCAGACAAGTTTGTGTTCCCTTAACTCTAAAGCCCAGCTAATTTGTCTATCACAAGCCTCTTGATTTTATTTTCACTAGCAGTAAGTACAAATATTAAAAAATGTTGCAAAGATGTCTGACAAAATATTTACTCTCATATAGAGAAAATTTAGACTTAGTATTCCTAAAACTAATAATCATTTTGGGATCTGTAAATTATTTCTTCTGTTCCTGATTCTGTCCATTTCCCCCAAATACCTTGGCCCTCAGAATGACAAATGATAGGTTCATTCCTCTTCTGTAAAAGTTCAAGATGCATTATCTGACAGATCCAGAAACCAACAGCTAAGATATAGTGTGAGAGTGCTATAAGTGAGGTACATACAGTGTGTTATAGAACGATAAATTCCATAAAATATAATGTGGCATTTATTTTCACTGAATGGTTTACTGGTGTTTCATACCATTTTTTAAAGAAGGAGTGTATGTAAACTTAAATATATGCTTTAATGCTTATGAAGCAAGACAGCAAAGTTTACTGTGAATTGAATTTTACAGTTTAATTAGACCAGATTACACAGAGCAACTTTTTACTTTTACTTTACATTCCCAGTTAACTTGCGGATATAATTCAGGTATGGCAGATCTGTTAAATGTTCTGCTGATATAGGGTGAGAACGTCAATGTTGATATGCACCTGACAAAAATAGTGCTCTGGTATTCTTGGCCGTGAGCTTATTTTATCTGCTGTGACAAAGAGCTGATTATCTCTACTTTTGAAAGCATGTTTCTAAAATGGAAGTTAAGTTGTCTAGACAATTTCTATGAGAGAAAAGTTCGCTGACTTTCAGGCTATATAAACTCTTTAGTATATGGACATTTCTATTTTATTCATTTACTTAGTACTGGAGGTTGAACCCAGGGGCACCTTACCACTGAGATACAACCTTAGCTCTTTTATTTTATGACATTGTTGGTCACTAACGGCTGGGAAGGAAGTGCTTGCTGGCATCCAATGGAGAGAGGCCCTAGATGCTGCCCTGTAGTCCACAACCACAGGACAGCTCTCAAGAACTTAGAGAATCAGGCAGCCCTAACACATCATGATTCTGGAGCACTGATATTAGACATATTAATTCCTTTGTATCTCATTAATAGCTACTTATATGTATTTTCTTTTTTGAAAACACAGTTTAATTAGTGGTTCTATGATAGAACTGCAAGGTCATTCCTAAAGTTTTCCCAAGATGAAGTAATTATTTATAAATGAAAAATAATTATGTACTGGAATTTTTTTATTCCTCAAATAACTCTTATTAAAAGAAATGAGTTTCCAAGAACAGCTGTCTAGGATATGGAAACAGTATGAATATTTGGTTAATGTAAATATAGGTAGAAAGATAAAATATGATGTAAGCATAAAAAATTAATACAAAGAATAAAATTTAAATAACCTAGTCTGATCAGTGAAATGTATGTAGCTTTTTGCTGAATCAAGTTAGGCATTCATTTAGTATTTATCAACCAGGAAATATATCTACTTTATTAAAACTTGATAAATAATTGTTCTATGCTAATGCCATGGGTTCTTTTGTGATGAATTTTTCCATTTGATGTCTTAGAATAAGATGACAGAGATTTCTTTTCTGTTCCATTCAGTGTATTTAGATTTTTAAGTGTTAGAACGTGCTGATTTATAGCATCCTTATTACTATCACAAGGAAATCATATGCTACTCCTATCAATTTTGGATCAAAATGAATGAACAAAGATAATTTAATTTCATTTGTATACCCTAGGCTATGGCAAAATAAGAAACATGGAAAAAGCAATAGATTTTTTTTTTTAATTTTTCTTTCAGCATTGACTTTGTTTCCACATTATATAGTCTTACTGAAAGTATGTAGTTGAAATCATTTGAGAGTTAGAGCCACACAAAGAAGTACTCAAGTGTCAGGAGCATTATTAGTGGTTCAATGTCAACCTTGTTTTGAGCAGCAGGTCAAGGAAATTTTGAACAATGTTCTATAGGTGCATGAAATTACTAAGCATACATGTTCATTGGGCCTGACTAATGAAATGAAAAACTATGCTCTAAAAACTATTTAGACCATAATTCCAGGTAAATGCTGTGGAGTTTATTGTTGATATTTTGAATTGAGGGTTACTTTAAAAGTAGAAAGAAAAAAAAAAAAGAAATTCTTGGGTTAAAGATTAATGGAATAATTCAACTAGCAAGAAAAAAAAAACATAAATGGAAGATGGGAAAGCGTCTGCCTTCGTTACATGTGGATCAGAAATTACCTATGAACAAAAGAGTACCATTTTAAAAATGTGTTTATAAATTTCAGTATTATATGATCTGAAGACAATATAATCTATTCATAAGTTATTTAAAGAGATGGGATGTTTAGTGATTTTATAAAAATAGGGCATGCTATTTGTTACAGTAATGTCTGGGACAATCAGGCACAGATAATTACTCTTTATAACTGAAAACCCAGAGATATAGCTTTGTTTTTATGAATATGAGGCTATGTATCCAATACTTCCAGCATCTTTGTCTTGTTTATTTTAGATCACTAAAATAGGCACTGCCATTTTAAAATTTATTCAATAAGTTTTATTAATTAAATACCACAATAAACATATATGTAAATAAATGTAAATAAACATATATGTAAATAAATGTTAATAAACATATATGTAAATAAATCCAATAAAGCAATGGATTTGAAAGTTTTGTTAGCTGAAAACATTTTCTTGGGACTTCAGAAAAAAAGAAAGCCATTCTCGTTACAGATTGACACAAATTGAAGACCTAAAATGTTCATTTATCATCTTCTATAAATGAAGTTGAGACAGTTTATACATTATAGAGTTTAGAAAATTAAATTTTATTTTATTTTATTTTTTGCAGTATTGGGGATTGAACCCAGGGTCATTCTACCTCCGAGCTATACCCCCAGCCCTATTTTTTATTCTTTATTTTGAAACCAAGTCTCACTAAGTTGCAGAGTACCTCACTAGGTTGCTGAGGCTGGCCGTGAACCCGGATCCTCCAGTCTCAGCCTCCCGAATGCTGGATTACAAGAGTGCGCCACCATGCCCGGCTCGAAAATTAAATTTTATAATGCACAAATATTTTTTAAAACAATTATTATAGCAACTAATGCTTATTAATTTCTTAGGGTAATGCCTATGTGGCAGCCATGATTTTCTCTCCTATTTCTCTAACTCTGATTCCCACTAAACACGGAAATACTTTCCAGGTTTGATTCAGTCAAACCCTGAGTCAGTGTAACATGTATACAAATGCAAACTATTCTTGAGAGACATGGAACTCCTATTTCAGGTGACTTTGGTTAGAAAACTCACGCTTCCACTTGTCGATCTTTCTTAGAATGGTACTTCACTCTAATACAATTCCACTCAATTATTTTTTTTTCTTTCCTATCTCTTTTACTTGCTTTATGGTCTAATGCACTCCTCTTTCTCCAGCCCAGGAATTTATCCTAGTAATCCTTTTTATGTCTAGAGCAGTCTACTTTTTGGAGGACTTATAGGAACAACCTAGAATGTAGTAAATTTTCAATATCATTATTATGTCTGAAAAGAACCGAAACAGATAGATACTGTTCTTATTACCATTTTGCATGAAACATTTCTGCTGTCCTGTTCCTGCAGGTCCTCTTCTGGCAAAGTTTTTCATCTGTGCATTCGCATTTTAATGTTAGTCCTATGCCATGCTTACTCTACTGGCTGATGAAGTAAGATATTTCTTTTCCCTT
Organism: Graphiurus murinus; assembly: GCA_004027655.1. Classification (NCBI taxonomy): domain Eukaryota; kingdom Metazoa; phylum Chordata; class Mammalia; order Rodentia; family Gliridae; genus Graphiurus; species Graphiurus murinus. Next base: position 16,352 of record PVLC010016212.1, read on the forward strand.
ATAGACGATTCTGAATTTCTTTGTAATTTCCCAAAGTTCATACTTTAAAGCTTATATTATAATTTTCTTGAGGTAGCTTAATTATCTGTGCTCAATTTTGAGCAAGTGTATGACATAATGAATCATAAATAGATTTCTTCTACCAAGAGGTGCTTTTCAAAACAGGTTTACCATTTCTGCAAGTTGCCCTGGCAGTGGACTTTCTTTAAATGGCTATTTTTCTTTTTCATCTGTGGACAGTCTCTGAGATCTTCTCAGTGTAATTGGTGCTGTGTGGAACAGGAATTATTCATTACAGAGATTATTCTCAAATTTGACAGAGGGGATAGTTTGCAACTTATGATAAGCCAGAGACAGATTCCTTGATGGAGCACAAGTCATTTGCTGTCAGATAGGAACCCCCCAATTCCTTATTGTTATTAGCACTTCATTCTTTCTCACTCACTATTCGTCTCTGGGCAATAAGATACTTAAGTTTCACTGACTGACTTTTTCAGGGTACCTTAAACTAAGCTATTTTCATTTTTATTAATATTTAATTAATGTTTTTTTCTTAAAAAAATTACAATTTACAGTAGGCAAATTATGGAACCAGCCTAGGTGTCCTCAACAAATGAATGGATTATGAAACTGTAGAGTATACATATAATGGAATTTTACTCAGCCATAAAAAAGAACAAAATCATGCCATTTGCAGGAAAATAGATGAAACTAGGGAATATTATGCTTAGGGAGATTAGCCAGTCTTGGAAAATGAAGGGTTGTATGTTTTCACTCATATGTAGAAGCTAGAGAAAAATTAGGAGACAAAAAGATCTCCAGGTAAAGGAGGAGAGATTTCAGTAAGAGTGGAAGAGAATTAAAGGAGGGAGGTGGGTCAAGGGGGACTTATCTTAACTGAGGTAAAATAAATGCTCACATAAAAAACTTTAAGAGCATCTCACAGATAATACATTTATTTATTTATTTATTTATTTATTTGTTTATTTATTTATTTGTAGCATAGGATTTAGTCACTGGGAATATTTTTAGGCCATGGAGTATCAAAATATAAATTTGAATCAATAACCCAAAAATGCTAGTGCATTTTTGAGAACAGTAAATGCTTCATATTTTCCATTCATTTCTAGTAGGATGACATTTTACATATTTTGTGTATTGGAACACATTTTTTAATATTTATACCATAATGAAACCCTGGATATTATAAGTATCCTGGACCAGAATGATACTATAGTATAAACTCTTTCTCAAAAAAAAAAAGGCATATTTTATACGATTTCTTTTTCTAAGCATGAAAATCAAAAATTTGCATGAAATCCACCAAGATTTTTAGAAGTTTGCTCTCCTTTGTGATTTCCTCAAATGAAAAGAAATTAGTTAGTCTTTCCCACAGTTTAGCTGCAGTTTAAAAAGCTGAACTCATTGGGGAAAGAAACTGGGAAAATCCTCTGACCTTGGCCAGGTACACAATTATTTTGCAAATGAAGTGGTGGGGTGTGTGACTTTTTTAATGAGACATAATTTGCATCAAGTTGTAATCTGCTTGCTGAGGTACACCACTTGAACCTGACCCTGGGGTTAAACCAGTTCTAGTTAATTTATAAAAACAACACATGCCTGCAAAGTTAGCCTGGAGTATATGATTTACTAATACTACACTATATTTTAAAAGTTTCTGCTTACTTTATTGCTTTCTTTTAAACTAATGTGCTGGAAACATTTCTTGATGGTGATTATTTCCATATTAATTCTCTTTATAAAATCAAATATAATAGGCAGGGGATGAAGTTGTTTTTAGAATGGGTGAGTCTGTTTCCTTTCATGTTCTGTATAATTCATCTCATCTCACCTTGTGTGAGTAGTCTTCAACTTCTCCACGTAATGGTAAAAGTTTGGCATAACCATTGAAATGAACTTTAATCCTATTAAAATTGAAAAAGGATTATTTCTCTGAATGCCCTTCCCTGTGAAGGAAGGGAAAAAAAATCAACACAGAGGAAAAGTACAGAAGCCAATGCTGAGGCCAGGCCTCCATTAATGCCCAGGGGCTTGCTTTCCCTTCTCAATGCATTTTGTGGTGACATCTTGGAAAATACTATGTATTCTGGTGCTTCTCTTTCTCTGAATTATACCAATCACTTTATATGTAAAAGCATTGAGAGAAAAATGATGAAATGTGTAAAACATTCATTTGATGAAAAAATTTTATAGTTTAAATGATTATTTTTCACCATAAGGAAACACTTAAGATGTGGATCCAAATAGAGATAACTAAATTGAACCAGACACTCCAAATTCATGTGGCTTGTATGGGCAGATAGACCTTAATTGGGTGTATAGACCCCAATTAATTGTAGCAGGTGGAACTGCTTTGGGAAGACTTGGGGATAAACTCGCTGCCACCCTGGGGTCTATATCTAAGAAACAGACTCACCTCTGCTAGAAAACTCCAGCTCTGAAAGGTGTGGCAGGAAAGGGAGCAAGGGAGAGCTGTGACTGTGAGAGGTCGAACACTAGTATGTAGTATATATTAGTATTGTAGGAGTTTTCTCTTCCAGAATGGCACTGGGATGCAAAAATCCAAAAGCAGATAACAATCTGCTGTCAGTCTGAAGTATAAATTTTTAAAGTCTAGATGACATAAAGCCTGTCCTGAACAATTCCAACTTACGTCAATTATCCTTGCATAACTATTAACAGCACTCCTTATTACTCTCACAAGTATCTAATTTGAAAGATAAACTATAGGCCCTGGAGAAGGTCGATGAGTTAAGATCCTTCCAAGAAGAAATGGCAAAACCATGAAGGTTAGCAAAACACTAAATTGAACAAAGGGAGTAATGGTGTACCAGGGGTATATTTCAAAACAGAAGCTTTGAAAAAGTACGAAGACTCAATTGTAGAGCTACTGAACCTCAGGCCTTAAGTAGCAAGGGTGAGTAATGTTGGAACTCTGCTGAAGGTCTGGGTTGCTCTTCAGGAAGTATTTCTCAAACTCTTTTATTGCACTAGAAATGCAGCAGGTACTTGCTAAAATACAGATTCTCAGGCCTCTCCCAGACCTGCAGAATGAGAATCTTCTGAGGTGGGTATAGACTTAGCCTCTTCCATGAGCTTCTCGGTGATTCCTATTCATACTAAAGTGTAAGCACCATCACCATAGATATGTGAGAAAGATTGGACCAGCAGTTTCAAAGAAACAGATATTATCTAAAATATTGTGAAGTTGGATTGATTACAAATATTTATATATATATATATATGCATATATTGCAAATATTTATGTGTATACATATATATGTAGGGCTTGAAGAAATTTAAGAAATTAAGGACTGCCCTCATTAGTCCTTGATTATTTTAATAATTATTACATTAAATATGAATTCATTTGTCATGTCCTAAATATAATGGAAATGTTATGCTAGACCAAGAACTGAGCTTATTGGTTTGCTGAATTCCCTATAAAAGTTTTCCTTAGCAAATGATAAAAAGAGAAGAAAGCTTTAAAGTGAAGTAACATTCCAGAAAAAAATAACCCATGTTATTTGCATTGTACTAGGTCTGAGTCTTAAAATAACAATGAAAATAAATTTATTGGAGGAAAAGAGAATGAACATATTCACAATAGGAACCTAAGATATACTGAATATGAGGTTATAAACTTCTCAGGAACTGAAATAATTTGTTTGTAAGTCAGCATAACTTTTATGCATTTCAACCTTGCTACTCAAAATGAAACCCATAGATTAGCAGAACTGACTTCTAAGAAATGTAGAATCCCAGGCCCCACCTCAGAACTGCTTGTTCAGAATCTGTATTTCCATACAGACTTCGCATCATTTGTAGACGCATTCTAGTTTGAGAAGCACTATTTTACAAGTAGAAGTGCATGACCTGATGAAAATGTTGCTTTTATTTGGGAAGCATGATCTTAGTGGAAGGTGGAGACTAGAATGAGTCCACTAAAATGTTGTTATTCAAATTTCCATCTTGCTATGATTCTGAAGTACTTACAAGAGCATCCTCTACAAAAGTAGAAATCACTTCTCTGGTGAAGTCATTTGGGGAGTTCAGAGCAGTGTGGTGCTCTCACAGTGAACTAAAATTCTGCCTGTGATTTTGGGCTATCAAAGTAAAAGAAATGTACTTTTATGCTATAAATGACTTTTCAGTATACTAAACAAAATTGTATCATCGGTCTCAAATGCCTACAAACCAATATTGTTTGAGAGTGCATTTTGTGTGTGTGAGCCTTTAAGATATCATTGGTAGAATTTTACTTACGGAAGAAAAATATATAACTCAGATGCTGGAAGAAAAGGCAAAATTTTGAAAATCAAGAAAATAGAGTTCCTTAAATTTGAAAGGAGATGGGATACATATCAGGTTGTTTTCAGTCTATAATAATAATGACTTTTTTTTTTTTTTTTGGCGGTAATAGGAATTGAACTCAGGGGCATTCTACCTCCGAGATATACACTCAGCCCTATTTTTTATTCTTTATTTTGAAACAGGGTCTCACTAAGTTGCAGAGTGCCTTACTAGGTAGGTGAGGCTGGCCATGAACAGAGATCCTCCAGTCTCATCCTCCCAAATGCTGGGATTACAAGCGTGTACCACCACGTCCGGCTAATAATGACTTCTTAATGAAAAAAAAAAAAGACAGGAAAATTATTAAATACTGTCCATGAAGCCAGGTATGATGCATGCCTGTGGTCCCTGTACTGGGATATTGAAACAGAAGGATTGCAGATTTGAGGCCAGCCTCAGCAACTTAGTGAGAAGCTGTTTCATTGCTTTCCACTGCTTCTCAAATGCTTGCCTTAAAGATATCTTACAGAACAGTAAGTTTGGGAAACCATGCATGTTTTACTTCCTCTTCATCTTCATTGAAGTCATGTTTATTGATTAACTTAGAACCAACAGTATGGTAGGCATTGTATACTTGAAATAGAAAGACCTGCTTAATTTTTCTCACTCTGGAGTATATAAAAAAAAGTAAAATGTCTTTTTCATGAAACCCCTATTAAAACTAGTTCCTAAACATGTTGGGATAGAACTAGAAAAAGCAGCAGGGAGCCTCATGCCTTTGCTCCCAGGCTCTAGCTCTCTACTGCTGTTCTCTCTGCCATTGGGTCTCATGTCTTGGCTGTTCTTTAGCTTTCACATTTCTGGTTCAATTGTGTCAGGACTGATCCCAGCCCACAGAAGAGTCTGACAGCTCTGGTTACTTTGCCTCCTGAGCCGTTCCAAGTAAATTTTGCTTGTTTATTCCATTCTAACCCACAAAATGGCATTCCTTATAACTTACTCATTGAGTCAACCCCACATACATCCTATTATAGGCATTTGTAAAAGGTTTCTTCATACTTTATTTCTGTTTCACTCCTACTGAAGCACTCCATACGGATGTAACCAATTTTTTTTATTTACTATAATTTTCTGCTTTGAATTAATAAACAATTAGTTTCTTTATTGCATACTATCTTGGGAATAATACCATTTCCTTTTCTCCAGCTATTCAACAACTTCAAATTTTGGTTGAATGGTAAGCAGCATGTATTTTTCTTCAAACTTATTCAGTAATAAACAAATATGGTTTTTAACATTTGCTAGTCAGTCCAAATAGCAGCATCTTCTATTATGTGAAACTTTTTGCCAGTTGCCACAATTTTGCCATTTTTATGTTTTATAAATTACTTACAAAGATAAACCAGAAAACTTTAAATCTGTATATGCATAAGATTGAGAAATGATTTTATGTGTTAGAAAAGTCCACCTTTTACTTCTGTACTTGTGCCTCTATTTATTCTTAATCTACATACCACATGCACAAGTAAGATTATTAATCTGTTCTAAAACGTATCACATATAAATACGTATCAATTTTGTATTGTGAAACACAACACTATTTTGGGGCCCTTCAAATATGTAGTTCTTTATAGAATTTTAGAACCTTTACAATTTATACATAACCTTCTACCCAACTGATATTGATACTTTACAAAGGTGAGAGAGGCAGTAACAATCATTGTAGATAATATTTAGATTCTACGCTTAACTAAAGAGCTCTTATTCTGGATTCAGAAATGTAATGGTAAAAACTGGCAAGAAATAAGGCAAATTAAAACACAGTATTTTCATTAAGATATTACTGCTCAAGAATTCATTCAAATATAAAACTTGATAAAGTGATCTATTCGGGGACTGTTTACTTGCCTGATTATGAAATATGGTACTGAAATGAATGATGGTCTCCAGGTGTATTTATAATGTCCCCTTGGAATTTATGTTCTTCCAACCAATAGAAGATGTCTTGAATTGAAATGAGCACTTAAATTACTGTATTTGAAGCATGTCTAGATAATCTGAATTCATTGCCATTAGATTTATAATAAATTAAATATGAATCCTGAGAGGTATCTTGTTCTATTCATCCATTCACTAAAGTAATATTTATTGAATGTCTATCATATGCCAGGCACTAACTGAAACTGGGACTTCTGTAAACAAGGCATAGTGTGAAGTAGTCAGGGAAACAAGTAAAATGTACTATGATGGATCTAAAATAATGCTATATGGTCTATAATCATCCAGTGCCAAAGAAACAAGTGCATTTTTAACTAACAATGCCTTGATGCTACAGGTGTAGGAATGATAGGATCCATTTATTTGTGCATTCAACAAGTAATTATTAAACACCCATTTTGTACAAGGTACAGTCCTTGTTCTGGGAATATATCAGTGAACAAAATTTCAAATATGCCTTCTTCCATAGAGATTACAATTTATTTGAGTGAAGAAAAACATTCCTGTACATAACCTGGGTATGAAAGGATATGTAGGAATTTGGGAGATAAAGAAAGATATGAGGGTGGGGAAAGACTCAGGAATTTTGGGTCAAGTAAGAAATTAATATGATGATTGACTGAGATCCTAAAATCTAGCAACCAGAACCAGGGTTCTTAATTGGGCTTTCCCCAAGAACCAAGCTGGCTCAGAGAAAGCACTTAGCAATTGTTTTTTTAAATGACTCAGTGAATGCTGATATTTTATACCTACCCACTGAATTTAAGTGCATGTATAACTATGCATATGTGTGCTCTTCATTTTAATTGCTAACATGAGTCCTCTCTGGTAGTTGTTGATATTTCTTTATCCAAGGAAGCTAGTCATGATGTCAGTTCTATTTCTGATCATTGGTATCCCAGTCTATAGCCATTTGTTTTAGACTCATGTCTTTGTTTGCAATATTAGGAAAAAAAAAATCGTCATTCGCTTCTTTACATCCCAGCTTGCAGTGATGATTTTTTTTTCAAGAAGAATTTGAATTTTCTTTTGGATTTTTACAAAAAAAAAAAAAAAAAAACAAATATATATATTTATTTTATTTTTTAACTTTAAATTATTCCTCCAAGTGTCAGTGTCAAAAAAAACCTACAGTCTTTGGAACTGAGGGTGCTGAGTTCCAACCCAGGGAAAAAATGAACTCTTTTTCATCCTTCTCATAGGAATAATGAGAAGATCATAGGAATTATGCAAAAAGTCTTTGAAAGAGTCTATTTGAGCATAACATTATTACGGTTATTAATTATATTATAAAAATAAGGCAGATAAAATAAATTTAGAACAATCCATACTTGGTGTGAAAGAGTTAAAGGAAAATGGTGACAAGATTACTGCGCAGCCGGGCGTGGTGGCACACGCTTGTAATCCCAGCATTTGAGAGGCTGAGACAGGAGACTCCAGGTTCGTGGCCAGCCTCAGCTATCTAGTGAGGCTCTCCGCAACTTAGTGAGACCCTGTTTCAAAATAAAGAATAAAAAATAGGGCTGGGGGTGTAGCTCGGAGGTAGAATGACCCTGAGTTCAATCCCCAATACCGCAAAAAAAAAAGAAAAAAGAAAAAAGAAAAAAAAAATTACTGTGCTGCATTAGGTTGATAGAGACACATTTTTAGACCAATTTAAATAGTCACTTCTGAAGAGACAAACTCTGCTTGAGTTTATTCGTTAATTGGTCTGGAAAATGCTGTCGGTTGTTTAACCCTAATTTACGTAGGACTGACCTGAAGTAGCCAATGGAAACATAGGGTGGGCTTTCTGGGGTTGTTTTCTTCGAGAATATAGAATTAATTGTGTTAAAATTGTGGTTTGTCCCTTTTGTAAGATTCTCTTATTAGTCAAATAAATGCTTCCTTAGTCTAACCACAGGCAAAACATGGAGAAAATAGTGCCATTAATAGAACATTGATCCCTGTCCGCAAAGAGTTTATAGTTATCAAAACAAGAATTGTATTTAAGATCCATATTTCTCCAAGAGAGTTAAGGTCTACCCAGTCACACAAACTGATGTGACTTAGATTAATAAGATTATCTCTGGCCATAATATAGAATGGAAAAAGGCTCTAGATTGAGATCTGTTATTTACTTTAAAAATTGCATTTTTTCTATCTCCTTGAGCTCCAGTTTTGTAATCTAAAAAATGAAGGAGTAAAAATAGGTTTTTCTCTAAGTTGCTTTCTTATTTAAGAGTTTCTATTACTGTGTGTTATTTTTTTCTTAAGTGTATGATCTTGGTTTGCAAGATTCCTCCCAACCCAGCGATGACAACTTTGAGAAATTCTAGGTTCTGTTCATACATTAAATAGTTGTGGCCAGGTGTGGTGGTGCATGCTTGTAATCCCAGTACTTGGGAGGCTTAAACAGGAGGATTGTAGTTTCAAGACCAGCCTTAGTAATTTAGTGAAGCCCTCAGAAACTTAGCAAAACTCTGCTTCAAAATAAATTAATAAATTAATTAATTTAATTTAATTGGACTATGGGAATAGCTCAGAGGTGGAGTGCCCCTGGGTTCAATCCCCAGCACCATGTGCACACACACACATACACACACACGCACACACACACACACACACAAACACAGAGTTGTAATGACTGTGGGTAAGGCAATGAAAGTATTGGATCAGCTGATGCATATATAACGTCATTTCACAGTTTAGTCTCATTAGTTGAAGAGATGGAACAATTAGGTCATTAGCAAAACCATACAAGCAAACACACACAGGATCCTGCTAAACTAGGAATAAAAAAAAAAGACTCTGCTGTCCTATTCTGTGGAGAACAGAACACACACACACACACACACACACACACACACACAATGTGTGTATATATATATATGTGTATATATATATATGTACATATATATACGTATATATATATTGCCATTAATTATAGCTATAGATATCATGTAACCAAAGACACTTTAAGTGACTAAATATACATTGATGTATCATTTTCTTCCACATATATTTTTCACTTACTGTGGTTTTCATTCACATTTGGAGAAAATAAGGAAGAGATGGGGGCAAGGTGGAAGCCTTTGGGCTGACCTTTACCTTTCCATTCTCACATTTCCCAAGCAGTATTCACTGCACATATACTTGGAATATGTGGCAAAGAGTCCTCAGTTTTGAGCCCATTCCCAGCTAAACCTCAGGAAGCAAGCTCTAACCAACCTGCAGAGAAAGTTCCAACCCACTCCTTGCTCATAGGCACAGGAAAACTGCATATACAATCGGAAGTATGTTAATCTTATGGAATAAAAGCACATACTTTGGTCTAAGTTCATTCTGAATTCACCACAGACAAATTACTAACCATCATAGAGCCTTTATTTCCCAATATGAAAAGAAGTCAGCTAATAACTGTTTTAAGATGCCTTGACATGGTAGATTTTATACACACACACATACACACACACACACACACACACACACACACATGCACAATTAGGTGGTTTCTCAATAAATGTTACACCTAAATTATATAAAGTGATTATTGATTAAATGTTATGGACATATTTATGAATAGACATATATTTTCACAATCCTATCCATTAGGGTAATCACAGATGTATAAAAATCTACCCAATAGACACTCTTCTAGTTCCTAGTAATAGTTGTACTTTAAAGTACAGTTCATGTAACCCTATGAATTTTAAAATCTTTTATTTTAAAGATTATCTAAACATATCGTTTGATGATGGGACCCTACCGTAGCTTCTTTGTGTGTGTGTATGTGGGGATGGAGGAGTACGGAGGAGGATTGAACTCTGGAGTGTTCTACCTCTGAGATACACCCTCAGCCCTATTTTATTTAATTTATTTATTTATTTTTTGAGATAGGGTCTTGCTAAGTTGCTAAAGGCCTCTCCAAGTTGCTGAGGCTGGCCTGGAACCTGTAATTCTACTGCTTGTCTCAGCCTTCCAAATATGGGGATTGCTGGTGTGCACCACCATACCTGGCTGGCAGATACTTTTTAAAAGTAAAGTTAATAAAGGGGTTGACAGGGTTGTAGGAGTGGCGAGTGGAGAGGGCTGAGTGAATGAATGTCCACACTCCTCCCACTTTTCAACCACAGCAATTCCGACTTGCTTGTTTAGTTTTAATGTATTTTTTGTAATAAAGTGTTTTCTGCTACTTACATCACAGTACCTTCATCATCACCAACAAAGAATACACATCCCCAACTCAACCCCTCATTTTGTATCTGAGTATTGAATCCAACAAGCCTTAAGTGACTTGTGGATGGTCACTGAATAGTTGTTAGTGCCCAAACCAAAGCTTAAATCCATTACTGAAATATTGTTTATTTTTATTTTTATTTTTTTTTTCACTCTCTATTTCCTTCATCTGTTTTGAAATGGTTAATATATTGGAACTTTAGAGACTGATGTATAGCCAAGTGTTTTTTGATTTCAGTATGGTCTTTGGGAACATTTCCTGTAATATTCTAACACACAATATGGCAAAATAAGGGAGAGATGAGTTGGTGAATTTGAAAATAATTGAAAGTCGTGATCTGAACATGCTGACAAATGGGTTTGTTTCATCCTAAAGAGATTTGACATACTGCAGTGCCTTTTTCTGGTTGGGTTGAATTCAAGATTGTATCAATTATATTGATTAAGACAATATGCTTTTTCCAACAGTAGACGGCACTGGGCCAGCAGACGTGCTAGCCAGTTATATTGCTGTTTCACAACCCTGGCTGCCCACTTATATCACAGAAGCTTCATTCATGTTAAGATACATCCACCAGTTGAATCTAACGTGTGAGGCTGAGGACTGACATTGCTATTACTTAGGAGTCACAATTGATTCCAATATGCAGCCAGGGATGAGAACTACTAGGTTAGATGAATAAGAATTAGAAATTGATTTCAACAGGTGGGGACAGAACAAAAACCATTCCCTTAAAAAATTTAGTCAGGCCTTTGTAAGCTACAACCATGTTATTAATGAACTTCCATACTTTATCATACTTTCTCTTCACTGTGTTCTCTGGCACTGTAAAATGGTAACAACTGTGTGTATAGCTAAAAGCAAACAAACAAAAAATTTTATGTCTTAAGTTGCTGTGCAAAGGTCCTGAAAATAACATTTCCTTAAGAATGAATTATCCTGTCCTTTAGGTGGGAGTTTATTTTTTTTAACTCCTTTTTAATAATTTGTTATTCACTACAGAGGGCAAATTAAGATCTTTATGTACATGACACTGAATTACTCCAGTAGTAAGTTGCTTGTATAAAGGTGAAAAAGTTAATTGACAGTTTGCAGTGAACTGAAGTAGTTTTAAGTTAAACCGTTTTTTTTTTTCTTTTTTTGGTACAATGTGTTTTTCTCATATGCTCTAAAAATGTTCACTAAAGTAGGATAAACATAAGGCATTGGTGATTGTAATTTAAAATTTTGTTATTTCGGGCAAATGTTATGTTCAGTCTAGGAAATTGCACATCCAAAAATGGCCATAGTCAGCGCTAAATGTTTTGTAAGGAGACAGTTCACAGCTGCACGCCACTACCATATTAGAATCTGAAACTAAAATGAAATGAAACTAATTTTTAATACAAATTAAGTGCTTTTATATAAAGTAGCACAGGGGAAATTAAGTGCATAATTATTTACAAGGCCTGAATGTTGAGATTTTCACAGAAAGAAAGTTGCTTGCATAAATTTCTTATGGTATATGAGAGAATCAATGTGATTTTTCCCTTCCTCAAATTTCTCCCAACCTACATACCCTGGCATGTAAAATCCTCAATGTTTCATATATTAGAATTTGGAAGGATTATCATTCTGAAACCTCTATTAATGGTGGTGATTGATATAAACTATTGTGACAGATTATCTTTCCAAATGATGACCATAACATTGTCTTCTGTCCCCTGTGGTACTCTACCTTGTGACCCTGTTTTCCCCCAACAAGATCACGTCTAACTCTCTTTCTCTTGAATCCAGGGAGTCACAACTATAACAGATGATAGCACAGACTATAACACTTTCAAGGCTTGTCATACAAGATGATGCTACTTCTACCTGTTTGCTGAGAGAGACATTTGTACTTGGAGCTTAGAGTCACCATGTTAGGAATTTGTCCTCTTTGAGGCAATCATGCTATGACTGTGCTAAGTTGCATGGAAAGGCCACATGTAGGTTGGTACTCCTGGCTGCTAATCCTTTTCCTTGAACCATTAGAGCCCAGGTTCCAGACTTAGTGAGACCCTGTTTCAAAATAAAATAGGGATGGCGGTATAGTTGAGAGGTAGAATGCCCCTGGGTTCAATCCCAAGTACCATAAATAAATAAAAGTAATTTAGCATAGGACTTATTAGAATCTTGTTTGAATTGTTACTGTTAGAATTCTCTCATTCTTGTCTGTAGAAATTAAAAAACCTATGAATTCTTCTGTCTTCTCAGACTCTATACACACACACACACACACACACACACACACACACACACACATTTTGGATCTAGAATGCCAGTTATAATCAAGAGGACATCTGCAATGTTGGAAGAGGGTGAAAGTCAGGGATGAGATTAACATAAAGCATCTGGATTAGGCACTGCAGGTGTCTATGCTCCTGTAAAACAGTACTCTTAGAGAAATCCATAAATATAGCAGTCATTGTTTGGGTTGGCTTTACATCACTGTGACAAAATTACTGAGATAATCAACTTGCAAGGAGGCAGGATTTATTTGGCTTATGGTTTTGGAGGCTTTAGTCTTGACCCCATTGTTTTGGGCCTGTGGCAAGGAAGAACACCATGATGTGGAGTGTACGATAGGGCAAAGCCACTCTCCTGATGGGGCTGGGAAGCAAAAGAGAGAGGAAGGGGCTAACATCTCAATATCCCCTTTAAGAGCACCCCCTCACAGTGACTTAATTTCCTTCAACTAGAATCCATCTCCTAAAGTTTTCACTACCTACCAAAGGTGCCATCAGCCAGGGACTAAACCTTCAACACATGAGCTTTGGGAGGACATTTAAGATCCAACCACAACACAGGCATCAGACATTCTGTCTCCTTTATGTGATGCAAGAATGGTTTAAAGAGCCTTTGTGATAGAGCCTATGGAAATGAATTCTTTAGGAAAACTAAAGAATCTAATCATCAAATGTATCTTTGTAAGTAATTCATCAAATATTTGGCCAAGAGAATGATTTATTTAAATTACCATATGCAATGAGCATATTTTTAAGGTTTATTGTAAAACTTCTTATATATGCATAAAGGCAAAGTGTTTAAAATATTATAAAGCTTTAAGATCTATTGCACTCCAAATGTTGTGTCCAAGAAAGACTGGTGATTTTAATACAAATATAAGATGATAAATATGATGTAAGAATTAGGATCACAGTATGTGAATTTTATCTGATTTACATTTGCTTTTTTGACCTGGACTGTTTCATGGATGTATTTATTCACTAGATTTGTCTTAAAATGTAGTGCATATGTACAACTATTTTGGATTCTAAAATCATCCTAATTTGGAGTTCTTAATCTCTGGATTATACTGTTGTAGTTAAAATATAGCAAGACACTGACCCTGGCTGTGTGGGACTAGTCTCCTCACAGTATCATTGTAACTTTGTTGCCTTATGTAAAGTGTACAGGCAGAACTCTTTATCTGACATGTCTTGGTAATAGATGTACTTTGCTACCAATAATTAGGGCAATAAGGACATAAAAAGACAATTTTACTGGGAAACTAATATACAGAAATATTTATTGTCTGTGTTTGTCAATATCTACCCTCACCCGAATACTCCATTTCACAGCCCCTGTGCTGCATTTTAACTAGGTTTTGGTAATATGGGTTTTACTTACATCTTCTCCTAAGCAGCTCATAATAATACACAGGAATGATGAATGATAAAAACATGTTTTCTGCTAAACTCTCCGATAAACTTAGCAACAAAGAAGCAGCTGGCACTTTATTGCCTACAACTTCCTACATATTTCCCCAAAGTTCTAGCTAAACAAGAATACATTTATGTTTTATTTTGTTCTAATTAAGTAGAAAAGAACAACAGAGCCAGGGATTGATGAGTTTCAGATTTAAAGCATTTCTGTTGTAACTGTCAGGCAATCAATTAACCAATTTCTAAAGGATTTACTCTTTGTATTGTTATGTTTCTCATTTCCTTCAGTTTTATCCTTCTAAATGGGAAGCCTTTTTCTTTTCAGAGAAATAATCCATTCACTGTAAATATAAGCAAGCCAAATAGATCAGTGTTGAAATTTAAAGGTAGTGCATACGAGAGTGTTTTTTCAGATTTAAAATCTATAAATTACTTTTTATGGACTACTTTTAGATTCATTCTTTTTATCAAGAATCACTACAGTTTAAGGGGTATAAGGGATTAAACAGCAGACAGTACGTTAACATGATTAACCTATGTCCTCCCAAAAGAAAACACAATTCTAACATGGAATGCATGTGCATTAATTATTTATAACTTGCCTTTGGTTATTTTGGAACTACACTATTCTAAGTGCTGCATATGTATCCTAAAAGTAGACACCCCAGACTGTTGTTTGGGTGTTAGTAATATTTTATTTCTTGGCTTAGGTGGCGGTTACATGATTATGATCATTCTGTATTTATTCATTACGTTGTATGATCATGACTTGCATATTTTTCTATATGGATAATATGACATTACTTCAAAGGAGAAAGCAAATCCTGGGAGCCTGAAATGGTGGGCACACACCTTTAATCCCAGTACTTGGGAGGCTGAGACAGTAGGATCTCAGATTTGAAGCCAGTCTCAGCAACTTAGTGAGACCCTGTTTCTAAATAAAAATTAAAATAGGGATTGGGGTATAGCTCAGATGTAGAATGCCTCTGGGATCAATCTTTAGCATCAATAATAATCATAATAATAAATAATAACAAAAAGAAAAAGAAAATCCTGGGATATATTGAATGTTAGACATTGGACACCTCCGCCAGTTTTGAAAGTCATCTTCCAAAAACTTAATAAAATTGGATGCAGTATTCTGTACTCCTTCACATGCAAATTATAATATTAATTTAAAAAATCTCAAGAACATTGTTTCCTATTGTGCTTTTATGAATAATTATGCCTTAATCTCTTCATAATAAGAAAGTAGAGTTAGCACTAAAATTCTAATTATAGAATTTAGAAAAATGTGAGCGAGATCCACCCTCTTTTTTTTAATATTTCAAAATGAGCCATATTATGGCTCTAAACATTTTTAGAACTCCTCTTCTGTGGCAGGAACTGTTCTGTGAATGAAATAACATAAAGGACCAAAGAAATAATTCTAAAAGTATTCACTGCCCTTAAGCTATTCATAGTTTTGTTATAATTCCAGTTTAAACATTGGGTAAAATAATAAATCTGTATATACAATAGATATTTTCACAGTGAAGGACTGATAGACTGACATTCTGAGACAGCATCACCACATAAACGATATTTGAACTGAACCTTCAAAGATTTATATAATTTTATTGTTTGATATACAAGGAAGTTCACAGTGGTACCCATAATTTTTCTAGAAGCTTAACAATGTTATCTGCTGTTCACAGTTTTGGCTTCATCTTAGGTCTGGTTATCCATAAGACAGCTACCTGAAGCAATGGTGGCCACAGGCTTCCTTTTTCTTGTCCAGCAGGAAAGGAGCAAGAGTCACAATTCACCAGTTCACTAAGAAGTAGCATAGACTTATTGGCTATTCTGAAGACTCACATATGTGAATGGATTCTTGAACAGGTCAGGATTTTGTGATGATGGTTGAACAAGCTAAGGCATGGGATGTCAGGGTGATGGCTTCTGAGTGGGCAACCAGTGAACTCTACCTCAATGTATCTGTTTGAAAGGGCCATCAGCACAAGGTTTAGAGACGTCATGATGGTTTCCTGAAAGTTATTAGCAGCTTCGATCTGTAAGTATGTTGCTGTTTCTGGGGAAAGGGATCAAATCTTTGGGAAGTTTTCCAAAATGATGCCTGACTTTAAAAGTAAAGAACTGATGCTCTCACAAATGAAACTCAGGATGATCATAGTAATCTCCTACAGTACTTTCCTGCTGCCTCTGTGCTTGTCACATCTTTGAAAGGCTGGTACTATCTATACAACCATCAACTTCGTTGTTGTTTTCATCACTGTCATCAGTATGCTCTGTTACTACACTTTTTTTTTTTTCCTGTGGCACTGGGGATTGAACTCAGGGACATTCTACCTCTGAGCTATACCCCAGTCCTATTATTATTCTTTATTTTGAAACAGGGTCTCACTAAGTTTCGGAGAGCCTCACTAAGTAGCTGAAGCTGGCTGGAAACTCAGATCCTCCAGTCTCAGTCTCCCAAGTACTGGAATTACAAGTGTGTGCCACCATGTCCAGCTTGTTACTACACTTTGAGAGGAGAAATGACCTTCTCAGGGACACACAGCTGCTAACTGCTGGGTTTCTTGGGAACTAATGCTGGTTATTGGATGATTTTTCTTCATTGCTTATCTCAATAGAGAGCAGAGATAGAGCAATAAACAAAACAAGCCTGTCCTAGTTACTAATTACAATGCTTAAAAAAAAAATATATATATATACACACACACACACACACACACACACACATATATATATATATATATATAAAGGTTCTTGAAGTAGTTTTGCTTTAAATTTTTTATAACAATCAGTATTACAAACACAGTTGTTATCAAAAGCAGCTGGGCTGAATAAAGATGATGGTTTATGTGGAGTAAATAAAGGTCTGATCAAGAATTATTAAATAAATAAAATCTGGCACTTGGATATTCATAATCATTTAGTCAAAAGAGGGCCTTTGGTGATAGATTAATTAAAATGTGATGATGAAGGGATTTAAGAAGTTTTCTAATATGAAAATATGGTGAGGACCATACTTAAATTTGCTTTCATTCGAGAAGTATTTCATCTACAAAGTATTATTCTATGTCAAGTAGAAAAATTAGAATTGTTTATTATAAGTGTGAGTTAACAATCAAATTTTTATTCAATAGAACAATCAGCTCCCTATTTTTTTTAAGTACTGATTCCAAGATTGATGTCATTTCTTCTTCTTTTTTTTTTTTTCAGCTAGGCAGAAGAACATTTATCAGAGATATTAGCAAGTAGTTAGTTTTGTTTACCACATCTATATAAAGTGAAACACTATTCTGGCGCTTCATGTCCAAGTGTTTATACTGAATACTTCTATAATATCAATAATGATCCACTATTCAAAATTAGATGTAGCCCCAATTTCTCAAATGCTTGACTGATCATTTTCTTTAGTAATTGAGTTCCTCATAGAATCCCACTGCTCTGATTACTCGCTCAGTCATCTAAGTATATTAATTTGAAAAGCTGCACGAGTGTGTGGCCAGGATAATGGCAGTGAAGTAATTGCAAGGAAATCTTTTACAACAGACTTATTTTCATCTAATAAATTCTTCCCCAATGGTTACCTGGCATGCAGTGAATATGGTGTGAATTAAAAAATGCATATCCATTGAACTATCAGTTCAAATAGTTAAAGATTAGATATTATAGAAGATATTTATTAATCATATAAAGATGATGCTTTTAAAATAGTGTTTTTAGTTTTTTTCAGCTTATGAGAAGAGAAGGTCTGGATTTTAAGATGAGAGCAATTAACTTGTTGAGCATCCACCAAATAACAGAAATGGATTAAGGGCCTTTCCTATGTTGTTCTAGGTGATTCTCAACAGTAGCATTGTATAAGAAATCTTACTATCTCTGTTATGTAGATAAAGAGAAAAGAAGTCAGATCAGAGAGGTTATTTGATTAAAGTAACATGTTTCAACCCCAAGACAATTCTCTCTGATTTTAAACTAGTTAAGCTTCATGAAAGCTTAACTATATTTTTAAGGCTTTATTCCAGCATTTTACACATATGTACCAGAGCTTAAGTTTCAAAGTCCAGAGTAATATTAAATAATGATTCCTAAAGGGGGAGAAGGACCATAAATATTGCATCTGTGACATCTATCTGTAAGCTTGTACCACCCCCCCCATCACCCTAGTTCCTATTAGTTAGATGGTTCTTCCTAAACTGTCAAATGCCAAAGGGCAAAACTCCATCATGCTGGCTGTTTTTATAACAAGTACAAAGCCAACTGACTCTATTAGCACTTTGGAAAGATGAAGAACATATATCTTGGTTGGTATATCATTAATGATACCACCAAGGCATCTAATTCAATGTGAATAATTTCAGGACCATTTGTAATACCTCCTTATGCTTGAAAGATTCTGAAATATAAGCCCAACAAGTCTGCAGATTTTGACATTGTTTTATCTTTAATTCTGTACAGTAGCAGTCCAGCATCTTAGATTTTATTAGATTATGATCAAGTTAAGCTTTTGTCAGCCTCCACAGAAATAGATTTACTTGGTAAGCATTTGTTTGACTTTATTATCTTAGTGAATCTGTAGTCCCTGAATTAATTTGTTAATAAACATAGTTGCTCTTTAGTTACTTTAATCATAGGAAACCTTAATATGTCAGATTATACAATAGTAAAAGATAAAACTTAAAATGATGCAATAATACAGCATATGTGTAGTACACGTCTGTAGTAGTACACAGACTATGAAACACAGATCACCATCAACCATCTACAGTGCTTTTTGATTATCTCATATTAAAATGCTGCAAGGAGAGTTTTTAATTTAATATCTAGTAATTGGAGATTGCTGCTTTTCCTATATTTGTCTGAATTATATTCACATACATATTTGTTTAAATATGAACCTATTAATATATATATATAGAAAACAAAGATAAACTGTTTTATTCTTTTTTTTTTTTTTTACTGAGCTAAACTTTGGAGTCAAGTAATAATAATAACAAAGTAATAATAAGATTATATAAAAATAATATATTGGTACTGTTGTGGGATAACCCGGTCCCACACGTGGGTCCTTGGCATCCGTGATAAAAAGAATTTTAACAGGTGCCATTTAGGAACAAAAAGTAGGAATTTATTTAGGAAAATAAGGGAAAGGGGAGAAAAACAGGTGAGCGGGCATCTTCCTGTCCTGATGCACTTCCCAGGTCCCAAGAGGCAGAGGCGTGGTTAACTTCTTCCTTTATAGGCTTTTAAGAGGGCTGGGCCCAGAAGAGGTCTGGACCTCCTCCTTCTTCAGGTATTGGTGGGCGCAAATTGAGTAGGTGGTCCAAATTGAGTCCTTCCTCTTTCTCAGGTTTCAAGATAGGTCTGCCCTTAGCTGTAAATTTCCAGTGTCCTTTGTCCTGGCTTTTAGGTGGGGGGCAGGGCCTAAG
>PVLC010016213.1:0-35856 GCA_004027655.1 Graphiurus murinus
AAATGTGGTCGTGACCCACTAAATTGATTTCCTAATACTTCAGTGAATTGTGATCTGCAGTTTGAAAACCAGTGCTCTAGCTTATTCTGCTAAATCCTCTGAGTCTTCCTGTCTGTATGTTAATTACTTAGCAGGAAAGCCTTTAAGATTATTTTCCACTAAAGCTCTTCCAAAGACTTCTGTCAGAAACTACTTTTATTTATAGAAAAGACTGTGTCTTTTTCCTTCTTAACATGAAAAGCACATTTTGTACATTATACACAGTTTTTAAATAGTGGCGAGGAAGTTTCAGCAAGTTAATCAACAAATATCTGTTGACTGTCTATGATTTGTGAAAAGTGACCTAAAAGCACTATATGTGTATGCACGTGTGTGTGTGTGTGTGTGTGTGTGTGTGTTTGTGCATGCCTGCACATCCTTCTTTTCAGGACTCTAGAAATTAAAATCTCAATAAGTGGGAGCTTTTGTGGCTGGAGTTGATCAAATGTGTACCCTAACCCAATCGATTGAGTGTATTGGACCCCTTGGGCTATCTCGAGGATTAGCAACTTCAGTGGGCCTTGGAACTCCTGCACGTCCTACTGCTGAGGTCTGGGAACATTTTTGTGTGTTTCTAATAGGCTTTGTATTCCCTCCCATAACAAGTGCCACACGATCTGGTGACAATGACTGCAGGCACCAGGACAGTGACCTAATTCTCTGATCTTTCAGACATCCCTACTCACTGGTCAACCCTATATTCAAAGCAGATAATTGAATCATCAGTGTTCACCGTAAAAGCCAGCTGACCACATAGGACTTTGCAGACATTTTGGAAGGCGGGGCATTTCTTAGAATTCTTCCCATCCCATGGATGAAAAGTGCACAACTCAGAGAGGAGAGCTTTGCCCATCTAGCTGCACCTTGGCGATTGTTTCTTTCCAAGGCTACAGCAGGAGGAGTCAGCAGCGTGTGTCTTGTAGGTCTCTGTGTGTGCCGCCCCTGTAGGTCTCTTCCCTGAGGCTGAGATTTTCTAAGTGAAGGGTGGGCCCTTCCTTGGTCCCAAGGTAGCCACCCTGTTCCCATCCTAAGCAAGCCTGGGGGACACACGGGACCAGGGTGGCTCAGAGCCATCAGCCACAGCTCCCTGCCACGCACAGCCACCAAGCTGCTCTCCGGTCTTTCCATGGGACCTTCTGGTCTTGTCTTCCTAAAGTAGCTCTGAGTTGACACTGGACGCCCTGGGAAAGGTTACAGTCTCCTGGCCTCCTGAGAGTAAGAATATCTGTCCTTTCCGCCAGGCCCCACGTGGCAGCCCACGGGACCCAGCCAAGTCTTGCAGCTCTAGCTGCCTAGATCCGTCCCCTCTGCTCACAGTGGGACAGGATGGCCCAGCTAACCATACTCACTCTCTTTCTCAGGCCTAGCGCCTGACTTGGCCTGACTCTCTTGCCAGACTCTGGGCTTCTCTAGCTAATTTCCAATTGCCTGCTGCTCCTAACATGACTCCTCTCCCACCAAGACCAGGTTTCTCGGCAGACACTGTCACCATCCAGGGAAAGAACTTGGGTCTTTCCTGTGCTTTATCTAAGTGGGCCCTGGGTTCTTCCTCCTATAGTATTTGCAAAAATGCTTTCGTTGTCTTCTCCCAATGACCTCCTCCCCCTCCCCTTGCACTCTCTGGGTTGCCTCAGGTGGGCAGGCATCTGCCCCGGCCCACACCAGGCTGGAGAAGAGTAAGCACTCCATGGCTCCTGCCCTCAAGAGATGGTCCTGAAGGATGCACCAGCACTGAACTCTGGGTCTGTTCTGGCTCCCATTCCCATCCAATGAGCTGGACCACTCAGGGTTCAGGCTTGTTCCCCTGCCCACAGGGAGGGTCTTTCTAGCATGCAAAGAAAAAATAAACTTCCCAGCAACTGGTGCCTGATCGCTGGGGGTAGGAGAAGACAGTAAGCCCCCAGAGGCACGGGGCCACCCAGACATCGAGCCCAGTCCCACCAGGTCCCAAGCGGCCCTGCTCAGGATGGGAGGGGCCGTGGCTGCAGAGACTGTGGGACATCGGCGGCTGCAGTGGGGGTGGCACCATGGGTTTGCTATTTGTGTCTCAGTTCACTGTCAAATGGCCTGTTCCTGGCTATTTTCCACTGGTAAGAAAGGCCAAATCCGAGAGTCCTCTCGGTTCCCAACACCCAGCTACTGCCACTGGAAAGGATGTTTGTTTTTCCTCTTTGGGGAGATTTGGAGGGCAGTCTGTGACCCTGGGACTTTCCTTGTCTGGGTTCCATTTCTTCTAGTACATACGGTAAATGCGTACCTCCTGTTCCTTTGAGGTGCCAGCCACCATCCTACCAAGCACCAAGCACTTTGTACTGCCTCGTTTACTCCTAGCAATAGTAACAATGCCGCCCGAGGGACCCCTGTGCTTCAGGCCTAGTTGCCACATAAATGTCCCTGGTGGTCACCATGCTACCGGAGGTACATGTTCCTCTCTCTGGCTTGCAGAGGGAGAATGAGACTTGAAGTGAGTTCACAACTAGGAGATGCAGGATTAAAATAAAGTGTCCAGGAAAAATGTCCAGTTCTGAACACCCTGCAGGTCTCACCTGGTCAGAAAGCGACCGTTCTTTACACAAAATAAGAGGGGGTCCCCAGTAGAAAAAGGGGACCCCCACTGTCAGGGAGGGCTGGCCTGCCTGCTGTCTCACTCCCCTGTCAGAGGACCCCACGGCCAGTGCATTCCCTCCCAGGCTCCTCCCAAACCTCCCTGCCTCCTCGCCAGCCTGCTTCCTGCACATGTCCCCCGCCCCCGCTCCCTGAATTGACCGATGCCTCCCCCTCCCCCTCTAGCCAGTCATCTTTCCTTTTTTCTTTTTTTGGTACTGGGAATTAGACCAAGGGGCATCTACTTCTAAGCTACACCCCCAAATCTATTTTATTTTGAAACAGGATCTTGCTAAGTTGCTGAGGGTCTCGTTAAGTTGCTGAGGCTGGCCTCAAACCTGTGATCCTCCTGTCTCAGCCTCCCAAGTACTGGGATTACAAGCATGCACCACCACGCCTGGCTTCTGATCATCTCTTTAGACCCCTTCTCTGTGACGCCTTGTCAGACCATGCAGCCAAATGCAAGTTGCTCTGAATGTCTACACCACCCGCTCAGGGGACACTTGGCCATGGGCAAATAGGGCTTGTGACCTAAAAGTGGCTGATTCCCTTCTACACCCCTTCAGCCCCTCCTTCACCCACAGGGCCATGAGTTTGTCTTGACCCAGTTCTGATTCCTTGGACCCAGTCTGATTCATCTCCCTTACCTTTAACCATCAGCCTTCTCCCTGCCCCGCACCCAGCACTGGGACGAGAGCCAAGCTGAGCCTCAGTTAATGTTTGTTGAATGACTAGATGGGGTTTCTGTGGTCTCTAAGAGGTAAATGAAAGCCACCAAAGCAATGGAATAATTATTATGCTTAAAAGACACACTTGTTAGTTTCAAGCCAGGTCTCGGATCTGACTACAGGCAGATTGTTTCTCCGCATCCCCTCTTCTCTTCTCCCCTCTGGACGCCCCAGCCAGACACAGAGCCCTAAGTTGGAGTTTAGGGCAGAGAAATCCCTCTGCACATTTCCTAGCTCCCTCAAGTCTACTTTCAACTCTTTAACCAAGACGCACTGATTGTCAGCAAGGAGGAAGGACCAGTGTGGCCTCCTTTTCCAGGTGGAAGTAAGAGCAACCGTTGAAAATGTGCGGGCTTGGGCAGAAGGTGGGGGAGGCCCCTCTGAAGCACTCTCACAGGTGAATGATTAACTAAAGGGAGGATTTGTCTCGGTTCCTCCTCTGCCACCAGAGAACTCACCTTTAATCATTGGCCCTTGGGTGAGATGTGTGAGATCACAGAGCCGTCATGGGTGGTTAAATGCCCGTCTCCCCTGTGCCCACACCTCGGAGGATGGTGGGACACGCAGACCAGCCCCTCAGTGCGGTGCAATGGCCGGGAGGAGAGGAGACACACGCACACAGGCACGAAGAAAGGTTGGGAGTGACCTGGGGCCCTTGAGGAGCCAAGAGAGCAAGGAGGCGTGGCCCCACTGGTCCACTTGCGGTTAACTTGAGAGACACAGCTGCCAGCCTCTGGCTTTTGGAGCTTTCTTCCCACCTGTTCCTCTTTCTGTCCTACCCCTGCCCCCAGACACCTGCAGGCCCACTGCGCGAGACCTTTTTAAGATCACTGGCAGAATTCCCCCGCACCGGCCACTCAGACCTTCCCAGCTTCCCCCATGTATGTTTTGTTTAGCGGAGCTCCATGCTTGCAGGTCTGTGCCAAATGGAGGTTGGGGAGAATCACCATCCAGTCCTCCACTTGTTGGGGATGATTTCTTCCATCCTGCGGCCCGCTCTCATCCCTGGTCTCCTCTGTGATGTTCAGTGCTGGCCCTAGGGTGGTTTGGGGGAGCACGAGCCAGGCCTCCCAGGGCCCCTCCTCCACCGAGCACAGGCTGGTCCTTGGAAAGCTGCGGGCATCTTTGGTTTCATACTTTATTCATCCCCAAGCCACTGAGAGCTGAATTTGAGCACACAGTTAATGCATTTGGGCACGTTTCCTCAATCCTTCCCTAAGCAGGCCAGCCATGTTTCTTTTTTCTTTTCTTTCTTTTTTTTCTGTTTTCTTTTTCCTTTTTTTTTTTTTTGTTGTTGTTGTTGTTACTGGGAATTTAATCCAGGGGCATTCTTCCTCTAAGTTACACCCTCAGCCCTTTTAGTGTTTTATTTTGAAATAGGGTCTTGCTAAGTTGCTGAGACTCAAATCTGCAATCCCTCTTTCTCAGCCTCCCAAGTGGTGGGATGACAGGTGTGTGCCACTGCACCTGGCCTGGTTTCTAAATCCACAAAACCCAAGGGGAAGAAAGAAGCCTGAGAGGCCACCCAAGTAACTGACAAACCTCCATGTCCTTCCCTACCCCAGCTCCATGGAGCAGGCAGGAAGTTAGGAACTCTGTGGCCTGGACTGGGGAGGAGGAAGCCAGGGGGGAATGACAGCAGTTCAGGCCAGTGAGAAATCTATAAAACCCAGACGCGCTCTCCCTCGGAGCAGGCCACAAACACCCCTGCCCGGCGCCCAGCGGTCAAGCCCAATTGTGATATCTGCTCGATTTGATCTCAGCTCTCAGTTTTTCAAAGTCTATGGTGTGATCCTCTTTAAAGAAATATTTTATTTTCAATGCAGACACAGCCCTTGACGTAGCAGTAACAAACATCACCCCTGAGAGACTCATGGCTGGGAAGTGTTTTGGTATGTAACCTCTTGTCTGCCTACACGGAAGGCTCCGTCCACTGCTCTTTTTGTCCCTTGGGTGGGTGCCGTTCATGGCCCCTGGCGATCTGGCTTCTGGAGAAACTGGAGTGAGGACACGAGGTCGGCTTGGACAGGCAGTCCCTTCTGCAAGGGACCGGTCTGGGGTGGGCAGTAGTTGCCGTCCTTAACCCAACAAGAGTTTCTTTGAGAACGCCGCTCCCCACCCCACCCCCCGCCCCCGCTCCGAAGATGGAAGTCAAATTTTCGGACTCTGCTGTGCAGAGCAGAGAGGTCACTAGGCTCTAATGCATTTACCATTGACTGCCCCTCTTGTAGTGCGTCTATTAGTGAGTAATTTGATTTGTACCTATTCATTTGCAGTCCCTGCAGGAGCCTGGAGCTGGCCCCTAGTATAATTGGTGCTGTCTCTATTTTTACATCATTAGATTAGCCCCGACTCCTGGCCACTTGTTGTCTGCGCTTGTCTGTCCATTTATACAACCTAATGTAACACAAAATTCATTACTGATCACATTACTTTCAACTCTGAAGCCAGCCTTGTGATAAACATTTGGTTAACCCCTTCCTCCCCGCAGGCAGGCCAATGGTACAAATGCACTTCTCCTCGACAGGCAAATCAATATCTTAATACACCAAAGTGGAATTGCATTTCTAGATTTGTTATTCCTCCTGGAGGAGCAAATGGAAGGTTCATCTGAGCTAGCTGAATTGAATAATGAATAGAGCCCCGGCACCAGCAGGCAGTCTGTGAACACAACACATAGGTGAAACTGGCACCAGCCGGGCACCAGCGGCTGGAGATTGGGGTTCTCTGCCCGCCATGGCGTGTGGGTGGACAGCACGGGTTGGGGCCCTAATGGGAACAGATACCTTGCCCCTGATGTTATCATCCCTTTACTGAGCTTGGTCTGGGACAGCTGGACCGGAAGCGGGTTAGTGTCCTTAACACCCAGACACGTGGCCCTGACACTAAATGCTACCAAGAATTTAAATCCATACTCAAGTTTCCATTTGGAAACAAATACAACAAATTAGCTGGGCATGGTGGCACACACTTGTAATCCCAGTACTTGGGAGGCTAAGACTGGAGAATCACAGGTTCGTGGCCAGCCTCAGCAACTTAGTGAGACCCTGTTTCCAAATAAAAAACAAAATAGGGCTGGAGATGTAGCTCAGAGGTAAAACACCCCTGGGTTCAAACCCCAGCACCCCCCTCCCTGCCACACACACACAAATACAACAGTCTCTTCTTTCTCAGAGCCAGGTCAGTGGCATCGGGGCTGGTGGGTTCGTGCCTCCTTATGCGCCTGTGCCCGGGCCAGCGTTCTTTGGGCACCCACCGTATGTGGTTCTAGTTCTCTGGCAGGGGGGTTTGCGAGCAGTGAATGAGATTCTAACACAGGAGCTGGCCAAGAGTCTCAAAGAGACCCCAGCACAGCTTTGTTTAATCTAGAATATTCTGCCTTACCCCTACCCCTCCCCAGCCTCCATTTGTCTCTGGGTAGCATCCACACCCATTAAAAGTCATTTACGCACAGGACAGTTTGTTTCAAAATTAAAAAATACCTCCACTTATTAAGAAATTCCCTCGAGGCCTGTACCACAATGGTTAGAAAAATAGGCATAGAGGAAATAAAACGGGGCGCATTGCCATGAAAGAAAGAAATCTCGAAGTAAAGAAAAGCTGTAAACTGAAGGTGCTCAGATGGGAAGGGAGCAGCTGGGGGCCACGGCCCATCTCGGGAGCATTCCGCCCACTGCGGGGAAGCCGAGCAGGAGGCAGAGGAGGAGAGGCACCGAGGCACTGAGGGGCTAGCGAGCGTCCTTCCTACTGAGCAGGGCACCCTCCCTCTCAGAGGACTGAACCTTGGCCCTGCTGTCTCGATCTGTTCAGAGCCCTTGCAGGGCAGAAATGACATGCTGTCCTGTGAGACATAGAGTCCTAGGGCATCCTCCAGAGGTCACGGGTGCTGCTCTCGCCCTTGTCTGTATGGGGGAGGGGACAGCTGGGCGGGGGACCTCCATGCAACACTCCTGAGGCCACCAGGTGGGAGGTAAGGTTTGGAGGATGACCTCACCTGGGCTGTACTACCAGACCAGGACACAGGGAACTCCTTGTCCCTAGGCCTCCAGCATCCTAACTCTCAGGACTTCCTGTTGTGAATATGAAGAAAGGATCCCCAGCCGGGCATGGTGGGAGGCTGAGAGAAGAGGATCGTAGGTTCAAGGCCAGCCTCGGCAACTTAGTAAGGCCCTCCACAACTTAGTGAGACACTGTTTCAAAAATAAAAGAATAAAATAGGGATGGGGTGCAGCTCAGAGGTAGAATGCCCCTGGGTTCAATCCCCGGTACCACAAAAAAAGGGGGGGAAAAAGCTGAAGATAAAAAGGGCTAGAGGTATAGCTCAGAGGTTGAATGTCTCTGGGTTCAGTCCCTAGTACCACAAGAAAAAAAGGGGGCGCTATTAAGACACCCACTTTCTCAGCAGTGGAGAAAGACAGGTGTCACTGAGGTGAGCCTGGCACCACACTGTCCCCTCAGGGCTGGGGGACCCTTTCAGGAGGAATGGGGCACTAACCTCTCCCAACCAACTAACCAGTTGACCCCCAGCGCACTGCCTGGCTCAGTCGAGCTCACCAGCTTTGGCCCCAGCTGCTAATCCTCTCAGGTGGGTGAGTGGAACCGGGGGGCCGGGGTATGCAGACCCCAGGCTGGCTCAGCCTGTGCGCTCCAGAACACAGGCAGGCAGGCACGGGCAGACCAGTGGCCAGGAAGAGAACAGGCCAGCGGAATGGGGGACTGTGATTTCTTAACCTCGTTGAAGAAGGGGGACCAAACTCTTCCGCTGCGTCCTAGAGAATTTAATTACATTTGGACATTTGAATGAGAACCAGCTGTGGCTCTGGTCAGCAGTGTTCAGAGCGCGGCGTCTGTCCTGTGGCCGCGGGCCCTGTGCTAGCTCTCGAGGCTGCAAGCTGGCTCTGGCCGACCCCTGCCTGGAGCTGGGCTGGGGGCTTCCAAGCCTCATGGGCAGACCATAGGAGAAGGCGGGTCAAGGCAAGGGCCCTGGTCCCCAGAGTAGGTTTCCCAGTGCTGCCTCCTCTTGAGAACCGGCCGGGGCGGGCACCTGTGTCCAAATAGAGATCCTCCCAAGCCCTGGTGGCCTCACACACAGGAGTCCCTTTGGAGCAGCTGGCCGCTGCTCTCCAGCCGCAGAGCCAGGCCTGCTGTGTGGCTCGGCTCTGAGTCGACCTGCAGTGGCATCTGCTGAGGAGCTAGAAAGGGACTCCGGCTCCGGAGCACACGCTCCCGTCAACAGACACCAAAGCGGATGAGAGGCCATTTGCCCAGGTCCCTCAGCGCGTCTGTGCAGCCCCTCTCCTCCTGGCCATCCACCGGGCTTCTCCTGCAGCTGGCTGACCGAGGCCTGGCTGCAGCCAGTCACCAGGCGTCTCAGACTAGCAAGCGCCAGCTGGGTCAGCTCAGCCTTCTCTGTCCCCGTGCATAGTGTGCTGTGACAGGATGTCCTCTCCTTGGTCGGGACTCAGAGTTCTGCTACGAGGACAGGCGCTGAGGGGTCACTGGGCTGGGGTGCCAGTCGGGGTGGTCTGGGAGGCAACCCTTCTGTCTTCTCCTTTGAAGCGGAAATGTGGGGAGGCCTGGGGGGTGTGGGTTTCCTGAGAGTGGGGTGTAGCGGTCGTGCTGTGCACGTCTGAACCCGCCTGGGACTGGTGTGGCAGTGTGGGTGTTGGCAGGGAGGACTGGGACAAAGCCTCAGCCTCCAGTTAGACCAGTGCTTCAAAGACCAGGAAGGAGAACCCAGGCCTGGGCTGCGGGGCTCTGCCTGGGACCCCAGTGCCCTGGTCCCGGCCACACACACACACAGCTCTAGCCAGTGGGGAGGAGGTCATAGGGGACAGGCCTGGTGGACATGGGGCAAGACCCACAGAGGCCCTTCCCCCCAGGCCTCCTCACTTCTCAGGCCTCCCTCTGATCCTCCTCTCTCTTTCCTACCTTATTTTCAGACTGGGTATTGAACCCAGTGTTTGACATCCAAGCTACACCCTGGGGACCCTTTTTTTATTTATTTTGAAGCAAAGTCTCACTAAGTTGCTGAGGGCCTCACTAAATTGCTGAGGCTGGCCTCGAACCTGCAATCCTCCTGTCTCAGCCTCCCAAGTACTGAGATGATAGGTGTGTACCACCACACCGGCTTCCTTCCCACCTTTATTCTTCCTTCCCCAGTATTCCAGCATCCATATCTCCTGTCACCATGCCCCTGTCCCTACTGGGCCAAGCAGGGATCTGGAGATCTAGCCTAGCTCCTAGCCCCACCACATGGTGTTAACACTATACTGGCCTGTTGTCTTGAACAGGGTCCCCAGAGGCCTGAAAACCTTTCCTCCAGCTGTCAGAGGAAGGGGACCTGGGGAGGAAGGTGACGTGCCTTTTGCTCAGTTTCTCTGGTTGGAGGCTAAGGCACAGAGAAGCTTTCTGCTCGCCTGTCTCAGTCTCCTCAACCACCATCCTTTCTGAGTACTGGTCTTCACTTTCACCTCCTAGGGGCCGTGATGCCCAGGAGCCTCTGAGATCTCCAGGACCTCAGGCTCAGAGGCACCTGTGCCTGGTCCCTGTCAAGGAAAGCCGTCCATGGTCCTGCCCCATGTGCAGAAGGAAAGTAGTTCAAGGCTTGCTGAGCCGAGAGTGCCCAAGATTTACCAGCACCATTGGCAGCAAGAAAGATGGCAGGATAGGCCCGGGGTCCTGCTTCATCCTGTCACGATGTTCTGGGCCTCAGTCCCTGAAGGAACCCTGAACAAAAGCTGAACAAGGAGGAAAGAAAGCATATTCACAGGAGCCCTGTGGGTGGAAAGAGACTCGAGCAGGGAGGGAGGGGGGGCACAGGCTGCGGAGGTGCCTGCTGTGTGTGTGTGTGTGTGTGTGTGTGTGTGTGTGTGTGTGTGTGTGTGTGGTGAGTCAGCAGGAGCCTGTGGCGTCAGTCGCCAGGGGTCTGGGCTCAGACCTAGGTGTTAAGCCCCAGAGATAAGAGCAGGCCAGAGCCAGCCCTGCTTCTCATCTACTCCCTGCTTCCTGCAGCCCCAACCAGGATTCCTATGATCGGAATAGGAGGAGCCTTTTTATCCTCCGCCTCTCAGCTTCCAGAAGCTGCCCCCCTTCCTTCCTCAAGCATGCCTGGCAAGGGAACAGAAGTCCCTGCTGTAGAAGGGTGACTCTGTCCAAGTCTCCTCTAGCTTCAGCCCTCAGCCTCCTGAGACCTCTCTGGGGCAGGCAAAGAGAACCCCTAGTCTGGCCAAGTGTGGTGGCATATGTCTGTAGCCTAGTACTTGGGAGTTTGAGACAGATGGATCACAGGTTTGAGGCCAGCTTCAGCAACTCAGCAAGACCCTGTTTCAAAATGAAACAGGGCTGGGGGTGTAGCTCAGAGGTAGAACACCCCTGGGTTCAATCCCTGGCAGCCCCCCAAAAGAGAGAGAGAGACCCCCCAGCCTGTTGGCATATCTCTACACTCCGAGGTGCAGGGGAGCCAGGCAGGAGGGCAAGCTGAGTGCAGAGAACAGCGAGGCCTCCCTGTAGGCTGCCTCCTTTAACTGCTGCACTTTTAACCTCCTAAAAAGTGCCCTGGGGGCTGAGGCTGGCTCCTGCCCAGAGTGTGGTCTCTGACAGTGCTGTCAGGGTTTTACAGGCAATCCCTCCCAGCTCCACCTAGACCTCTCTGAACAGGCCTTCACCTCCTCGGCCACACTCCAAGACAAAGCAGCAGTGTCCAGGCCCCAGACTGGTGTAAGACAAGCAGCCCCTAGCCCTGTGTGCTCGGGCCCCTCCTCCTTGACACCTGGGCCAACTCTCCAGGTTGCAGCCCAGGAAGCTGCCAACCCCGCTTAGCCCCACTCCCTACCCCCTTCCAGTGCCACTCTGTATAGCTGGCCACCGCCATGTTCACAGGCCTCTTGCTGACAAAATTGCCTGCTTAGGACAGACCCCAGTGGAACCTATTTGCTAAACCTGTAACAGTCCTATGGTCCCCTGGTCATCTTAACCATATAGCCCATCAAGGGAAGATGCTGAAAATTCTAACCTCCTAATGAGAGGACCACACACGCACACCTGACTCCCTAGCCGAGAGGCCTCAAGCAGAAGGAACTGAAGCCGTTTTGTCTGTTGCAGACCTCCCCTGGGCGAGGCACTGGGCAAGGCTGGGCAGCGTGGCAGGCTGCTGTGCGCCGTGTGCCTATCCACTGTCTGAGCTGCCACGAGCCCGCCCCAGGCAAGGGTCTTAACCACAGCCCCTGCTAATGTGGGAGAACTCAGAGGTGGGAAAGGCAGGAGGGAGAAATCAATGCTTGTCAACAGGGCTGGAAATTTATTTTCCATCTTGGAAGAGGGTGTTAGCAAAGAGGCGAGGAGGG
The DNA here is from genome assembly GCA_004027655.1 of Graphiurus murinus. Classification (NCBI taxonomy): domain Eukaryota; kingdom Metazoa; phylum Chordata; class Mammalia; order Rodentia; family Gliridae; genus Graphiurus; species Graphiurus murinus. Next base: position 11,717 of record PVLC010016213.1, read on the forward strand.
AAATGAGAGGCTGTAAACACGAATCTGCCATCTACCTCACTGGGCCATTTCTTGATTAAAAAGGAAGACTCTTTCCCAGGCTCCAGCGGAAGCTGCGCTGGTAGGGGCCTGGGTGGCAGAGGCACCTGCCAGGGAAGGAGGTTGGAGAGGGACCTTGAAGTCCTGTGGATAATCACAATGACTAATTCGATTGCCACAATAATAGTAACTCACATTTGCTGACTGGCAGCTTTAAGCACTTTGAGATGAGCTCCACATGCATTATTTAATTTCATTCTTACAACCAGGCTATGAAACAGACATTGTTATCCTCACATTCAGGAACCTGAGGCCCCGAGACTTGAGTCATTTGCCCAAAGTCTCCCAGGAAGCAGGTGGCTTCTCTAGACTGCCTCTACCACCCTAGGCCCTGGGCAGCTGCCCACCTTCTCTGCTGTGGACCGCCCCCCTGCACTGCGGAAGTGGGCGGGGCCATGGGCACAGACTCCTCCTCCCCCGGGTTTAATCCCACTCCCGCTGGGCAGCTTGGGTGGTTAGCTTAGGCCCCGGGTGTGTGGCTGCAGCCAGGGCCCCATAAAAGTGCTCTGCTAATCCCTGTAATGAGCAGCACCTTGGCGCTCATGTACAGAGCAAGGCTGGCTGGAGCCTCAGAGGAAACCAGAGGGGCAGGTGGGAGGGCTGCTCCTTTTGAGCCGGCGGAAGTGCCGGGGCTGCCCCCAGGCAGAGCCTGGACTGCAGGCCCCCTCTTCCCACACAGCACCACACCGCCCGCACTGACCCCTCTCAGGTCCTCGGGTGGGGCCTCCCTCCAAGTCCCTGAGACTTGGGCTTGCCAAGATGTCCCTACCTACCAGAGGACAAAGGAGCCTCCCTGGGGGTCTTGAGACTGGCCAGACCCGAAAACACCCAATCCAAAGCAGAGCTTCCCTTCTGGTGCTCTGCTGGGGTCCCCTCCCATGGGGGCTTCTCCAGCTGCCCCAGTTCTCACTGGAGCCCTGTGGCCTCAGCGGTTCATCCCCCAGGGGATGGGGAACCAGAGACCAAGCCCAGTGCTCAGGCTGCTCTCATGAGAAGCCTTGTCCAGCCTGTCCCCAGCACTCCTCTGCTCATCAGCTCCCCCCAGGGACCCAGGTGCCCGTCTCGGGTGCTCCCACCTTGGCCAAGGGGCAAGGTACCACTGGGATGAGGGCAGGGCTACATTGTGTGGCGGGCAGTTCTGCCCTAGATCCTACCATAGACAGCATGACCCTACCCGGTGTCTTCCTCTACATACATTCCCAGGTGACCAGGGTGGTCTCTCCCTGGTCCAGCCCCTCTCTCTGCCCCTCTGATTCCTTTGAAGTGTGCCGGACTCTGTCTGTTGCAGATGGTGTGAGGGCCCTGCTTCCTCATCCCTTTGCTTATTTCTTAAGAACAGAGACTCCTCCCTTTTAGCGGCTGCCTCTTCCCCATCCCTGCTCCCTGTGCCTGCCCCCCTCCCCAGCCTATGACGTGGGCGGGCAGCTGCGAGTCACAGGCCAATTCTCCAGTAAGAGGCCACAGGGAATGGGCAGACACAGCCATAGTGTGCGTTGGGGCCAGACTTAGGGCCACATGAGGTTGTTAGCAACCTGTGACCTGCCCCAGCACCAGTTCTCCTTCAGGTGGTGCAAAACCCAGGGCCTTGGTTTTGCTATCTGCAAGATGGGGATATAGCACCCACCTCCCAGGGGCAGCAAGTCCCTGAAGAATGTGAGGTCACCCTCAGGTTAACCTGTCTTATGTCTGAGTCCCGGCACTTCCCTGGGAAGGAAAGTGGAGATACTTAGAGGCTGGAGAGCAAACTTTCTCAGAGCTAACTTCCTCACTGGCTAGCCAGAATCTCCACACCCCTAAGGGGAGGCTGCTGGACACATGCCCCTAGTCAAAGCCGCTTGCACTCTCTCCTGGTTGCTGGTGGGCTTTCCCCAGGAGTCCATCTCCCCTGCAGGAGATCTGGGGGGCTGGGGAACGGGGAGGAGGGCGGCAGCCAGAGCTGGGCTGCGGAGTCAAAGGTCCGAAGTGTTCCTGAATCTGTGCAATCTGTCTCCCCCTTCCCTCCCAGCAACCCACCTGCATGGGGCAACATCTGGCACTGCATGGGCCGTAGGTCCCCACTCTCCCCTTCCCCAAAGCTGTTCTCCTGCTCAGTGTGTGACTCCTCCCACCCATGTCCATGTTGAAGGGGTCATCACAGCCCCCTCTCTGGGACCCCAAGACCGGTCAGTCCCTAGGCACCTACACATGCATGACACCGTCCTCCTTGACTGCAGAGTTCCGCTGCAAGCTCCCCTCTGCCCGGTGTGACACCCCCTCCGCCTGCTTGCAGAGATCAGTGTACTTCTCAATCATTGTCCATACCTTTTCCAAAAAGATTCCTCAATGCTTTTCTTTTCAAAAGGGAAAAAAAAAGGAAAAAAAAAACAATGCCAACAGCCCAGCGTCCGTGAGCAACCCAACAGTAACAAAGCATGCGCTCGGGAAGGAGGAAGGTAAGGCCACACGTTTCCATTGCCGCTTGCTCCTAGGGCGGGGCGGCTGGGGGACTCAAGGGGGGATCCTGCGTGCACCCCTCCTCCCCGCCCACCTCCCACACGCTCCCCCCTGCCCCCCTCAGTGGGAACAAGGAGAGTCCCAGCACCATCTAGGCCCCCGGTTCTTTTTCTATTACTCTGTGCTGGACAGTGGGCCCCCAACTCCTTTTCACTTCATTCATTCATTCATACATTCATTCCAGAAATGATTTTCGAGCACCAGCTATTTTCTGGGTCTTGAGATTGCCACCAGGGATAGAGAGTTAAGACACAGACACCCTCCTGGGGCACCGAGTCCCTGGGGCCTGGTGGGCTCTGTAGGGAAACAGGCTCTCCCTAGGGCAAACCTTGGGAGGACACGCAGGTGTTCTGGGGTCCAGGGACCTGGCAGGCTTTTCAGGCAGAGGAAGTTGCATGAGCCCAGCCGGGGGCTACAGCTGTCTGCCCGGCTTCCTTACTTGGCTTCCTCAGATAGGACAAGGGGCGAGGCAGGCCTGGGAGGCTGTCTGGTAGTGCTGGGAGGTCAGACCTTATCTTGGGACTGTGAGGGTTCATTGACCGTCTGTAAGCAGAGGAAAGGCAAGACGAGGTTTGTGCTGTGGACAGGCAGCTCTGCTTCCTTCCCGGTGGGGTCTGGCCGTCAGGAGCGCAGGTGGGCTGTGCAGGCTAATCAGGGCAGTGGCAGCGGGGAGTTGAGCAGGAGACCATCAGCAGAGCCTCGGTTACCCTGGGACGGGGTGGGGGGGCAAGGGAGAAGCACCCCATCTCCATCTTACCCAGGCCTAAGCAGTGAAAAGACAAGTGAGGCGTTCAGGCTATACCCGAGTCCTAAGAGCAGCAAACTCATCTTGTGACCCCCCTGGTCAGCTGCCCTTACACTGTCACATCATGGGCGCGGGCTGGGTCCCCTTGGACTTGCGTGGTGGGTCGCTGAGGCCGCTGAGGGTGTTGCTGGGGGCCTGCGCCAAGGCTGTGTGGTTCCATGCTTGGTCCCGGGCTCTGATTTCCTCGGCTTCCTTGGCAGTGTGGGTGTGTTGCCGTTTGCATCGAGACTGTTGGACTGCCCCTCTGCTCAGAAAAGGGGCCGCCCTGCCCCATACCAGTGGCCTTTCCTGCTCCTTCATCTGGGGCTTTCTCTTCCTGGGGCCTGGTGTCCAGATCCCGAGGAAGCCCCTGCTTTCCTTGCTGCTGCTCCTCTCCTGCCCTCCTGGCCCTGCTGTCAGCGCCCCCTAGTGCCAGGACAGCCGCGCAGGAGGGCCCGGGCCTCTGAAACCAAGTGGGGCCTCAGAGATCTCCCCCAAACTCTTTGGCTTGCCGTGGGGAAATAAGGGAACAGGGGCACCCTGTTGGAGTCTGAAGCTTCCCTGTCAACGCCCAGGGTCTACTCTTCACTTTCCCATCCTCTCCCTCTTGCGCCACGACAGCCTGCGCCCCCACTAGGGTGATGCCGAAGAACGCAGGAAGAAGAGATGCTACTCAGCAGCCTCCTGCCTTGTTTTCTGTCCATGCTGAGATCCCTTGGCTTTCCCAGGATCAAGGCCCTCAGGGCAGTCAGTACCTCTTGGAGGTCAGGGACCACAGCCAGGCCCTCAGCCTCTGTCCACAGTCCTTTTTTCTGCTGCTGTAGTCAGCTGAGGGGCTGTGGTGTTCCGGGCACAACCTGAGGGCCCCTCATACCCGGCCCAGGTGCCTTCCTCTTCCCTACTCCGTGCTGGGGGGGGGAGGCTGCAGGGCAGGGGTCAGCGATGACTTCCTGGTAGGCTGGTGATGACCAGTCCAGGAGTGAAGACTGTAACCCACTCTTTCCCTAACCAAAGCCAGCTGTGCCACATATGTATGGTGGCAGGGCCTGCAGCAGGCACGGGCTGGTGATGAGGTCTCGAGCCAGCTGGAAGTGTCATGGTGGGCACACCTTGCTGTTTCAGGTGACTGCTCTGGGTCCTGCACTCCTGGGGTTGGCAAAACCTGATAGTCACAGGCAGGCGTACCTCAGGAGGACTAGGCTGCAGGTCACATCTTGGCTTGGGGCAGACTCTAGCGACTGTCCGGCCAGGGGTGTGTCCACGCCTCAGAGCCCACAGTGAGGGACTGACAGGCCACCTTCAGAAAACCAAGAAGTGCTTCCTTCCTCTTGGAGCTCAGCAAGTGGGGATCCTGTTCCCAACCCCCCACCCTGTTCCTGCCTTGGACAAAGAGATGAGTGGGGCAGTTAAGGTGCCCATAGCCGAACGAAATGGGTCGGGCTGCCACATCCAAGATGGCAGTTTGATGTGCAGGAGCCAGGGAAGCAGAGGAGCAGGGTGCTCCTGCCTGCCTCACAGGTCAACTGAGCCTGTCCATTCCGAGGGGCCTCCAGGAGCTTGCAGGGCTAAAAGAAGAGAGACAAAGGAAGCACTCAGGCAAGCAGGGACCCTCTCTCCAGTGGAGTACTCCCCTCCCCAAACCAACCATCCCCTCCTAATGGGAAACAGGACACTTTGCAGAAGGAGCCAAGGATGAGCAAGGCTTGGCCTGCAGCCGGACTGTGGGTGAGACATGCAAACGTGAGCAGCAAAGTCAGGGCAGGAGCTCCAGGGACAGGTGGGACATAGAGAAGAGACAGAGACAGATCAGGCAGGGAAGTCACGTTCCTTCTCCTGTTCTGGCCTCCCCTCACGCGTAGATCCAGGACAGCGGACGCTGTGGACTTGGGGAGCATGCTGGCTGAGCATGCGTGTGTGTGCAGGGCCCAGCCTACGCCCTGTGAATATTCTCAGTATGGCCTTGCTTCTGTCTGGAGGGCTTCCCGCAATGTGGAAAAGACCTAGGTCTAAAGCTGGAGTCTGCCAGCCAAGGGGGTAGCCCTTCCCCTGGCTGAGCCTCCCCGTGACCCAAGCTGCCAGAGAACCCAGAGTGGTGCCTCAAGGTGAGCAGCCTGGCCCGGGGTGTGCCCCACCCCCTCACCCTCTAACCAGGCCGGGCCCTCTCTCTGTCTTGCAGAACTTCAGCGAGAGGGAAGCATCGAGACTCTGAGTAACAGCTCAGGTTCCACCAGCGGCAGCATCCCCAGAAACTTTGACGGCTACCGATCTCCGCTCCCCACCAATGAGAGCCAGCCCCTCAGCCTCTTCCCCACCGGCTTCCCGTAGGTACCAGCAACCTGCTGTGACCGGACCCACTCACCCTCTGGAGGGAGGGGGAGAAGCCCCCCTCTGGTCCTATCCTCAGTCTCTGCTCCTCTTTCATCAACCACCTTCCTCAAGCTTAGTGACGGCAGCCACCCATCCTCCCTGGATCAAGAAGATACCCTTCTCCAAAGCACCTCAGTGCACCCCGACCTCCGCCATAGCCGTCAGTGGGGGCTGTGGCCAGGAGAGACTGCAGAAGCTCAGTCCCCTTCTCCATTTGCACATGATGTCCTGCATTGGATCCGCTTTTGTATTTTCTAACTATGCCCGCGGGGGGCCCTGGACGGTGGCCCGATCTATGGGCCTGAGTGGGGAGAGGGTGGGTGGTCCAGCCGGGGCACACCTTGGCCCCAGGTAGACAGTCTCAGCCCCAGCCCACTGCAGGCCTTGATACACACTGCCCCTCGGCTTCCCTCGCTCAGCCTCCCTTCTGTATGGGGTGAACTGAGGCCCAGAGCAACGGGGAAGGAGGAAGGAAGGAGAAACCTCCCCTTTCTCCTGGCTTTCCCTTTCGGCTCATGGGAAGAATTTGTCTTCCTTATCTTTCAGCCCTTTTACCCCGGTCCTGTACTGTTCAGTGAAGGAAACTGTGGTTACTGAGGCCCTGTCGAAAAGTGCACGTCTTGTCCAATAAATCACGCTGCAATTGGTGTCCGGTCCTGAGTTGCTGGGGTCAGGGGTCCTCTCCAAATGTCAGGCAGAGTCCTGTGGGCCCGACCATGTGCCCCAGCTCCCAATGTGCCCACATATGCAATCAAGGGGGAGGCCCCTGGGGGTCAGGAAACAGGAGGAGACTCTGCTCTGGGATCTGAGTTGGACTTAAGCCCCTTCCTTCTCCAAGCCTCCTTGCCTGTTACCAGAGCCAGTGAGTTCTGGCCTTCTCTGCCGGCGGCCATCAGGGCCAGCCCAGCCCTGACGTGTGTGCTGGGTTGCTGTGGGTAGAGTCTGGCAAGGCCCCTGCTCTTGTCTTCGGGGCACCTTGGAATTGCCTCTTGTTTCAAGGTCAGAAGATGGAAGGGCAGTCAGGTGAGGCTGGGCACCTCACGAAACCTGGCTAGAACCTCAGATGACAAGTTCCTGTTTGCATTCCCTCCCACCCTCCTCCCATTCTGGACCTAAGTGAATGGCCACCAGGAGACAAGAGTGGGGTGACACAAAGGTGTGCTGGGCAGGAAGGAGACCAGTGCTAGTCCTGGTCCCTCTTCCTGGCCCATGCTTGACAGCCACAGGGGAGGCCTTGGCGGACTGAAGGAAATCCACGGAGCCAGGTGTGGTTTGAGTGGAGTTTAATGGAAGGTAAAAAAAGTTAAGTTCACAGACCACCAGACCTTCCCACCCAACCATCAGACCAGAACTGGGCGGCCCCTGGGCGCCTGCGTTCTACATACCCCATCCCACCCCTGGTGCCTGAGGAGAGGCTTACTCTTCAGTCTCCTCCATGATCAACCAGCTGGGCCTGTGGGGAGAAGGGACTCGAGTCTACTGGCCTCAGTAGGCTCAGGAGTTGGTCCTTCCTGCCCAGGTTCCTGCAAGATGAGAAGTCCCGTGCCAGAGTGAGGTGTGCCAGGCACGCAGGAGGCCTGGGTACAGCCAGTGGCAGCTTGTCCCCGTTTGGGCTGCACAGGAGTCATTGGCATACTTGGCAGGCCCCATCTCCAGCGAGAGCCGGGGTTCAATGGTCCAGAAGCTCTAGGAAGTGTGAGCCCCCTGCACCCACCATGGGGCTGATGGATGGGGTGGAGGCTTTGCTGCCAGGAGCTCTCAGCCATGCAGGGTGCTGCTTGGAGTCAGGAGTCCTCCCTGGCCGGGCCCTTCCCCTGGGGGGTGGGGGGCAAAACAGCTGTGGCCTCCCCCAGTCAGGGAAAGTGGTGGGTGTAGGGCTGGACTTGCTGGCTGAGCTTGCAGGACAATCTGGTTATTCATCTGCTCGCAGTCAGGGCAACTCTTGGAGCATGTGGGGGGAGGGGGAGGATCAGAGGGCCCAGATAAGCTGGCCCCGTGGCGGCTGCCACTGGAGTTCAGGTTATCAGAAAGGCCCTAGGCCTGGCCCCTGGCTAATTGGGAAGGTTATGGGCCCTGCCTCAGCCTGTAATCAGCTGGAAGTGAGAGCTGGGCCCCAGGGCGGGGGACCTTAACCCCCTCACTCTAGAGCAGCCAGCCTCCTATCCTGTGCAGATAATGTCCTGGGCAATCTCCAGCTACCCACCCCCCAGTCCTAGCAGACCTCATGATAGCATCACCCAGAAGGTCATCAGAACAGGAATCGAATTGTGGCTGGACCGGATGACCTTGAGGAAGCCACATGACCTCCCGGCTCTTACAGTACTACCTACCCAATGGGCAAAGTACTATGGACTGGCTCTCAATCCAATGAAGGAAAAATATCTTCATGATCTGCAGGGGGCCGATGGGAGCCGGGGTGGCAACTCCAAAGGGACAGCACTGTCTGGGATTGATTTGAGAAAAGGTCCGGTGGTCCCCAGGCAGATGCAGGCACAGGAGCACAAACACCAGGGCCAGATCCCCTGGAGGCACGCAGAGGTCAGGCCCAGCAGCCACCAGCCTGCAACCAGGAATGGTTTCTCAGTGCTAATTTTTTATTTTCACAGATCAGAGACTCTCTAAATTAGAAGGTACCAAAGAACACTCTCTGGTCTCTGCAGATGACAAGCCTGAGCCCCAGAGAAGGGCAGGGCTCAAGGTCATGGAGTCACACAGCTAGTCAGCTGACCCCTGTCTGCACCTTGCTGCTTCACATGCCCCAGCCAGTTCCCTTCAAGGGGCCAGAATCTGAGCTGACCTCCCTGTCCTGTGCCCTCACACAATCCAGGACTCATCTCACTAACCCCTGTGCCCTCCCTCACTTCAAGCTTCCAAGTCAGGGACCAGGGCGGACTTTGAGGCTGTTTCCCAGTCCCTGTGTAACTGGGAAGGCAGCCCCCTCCTGCAGGGCTAGATCTGGAAGCTCTAGGGACAAAGGGAGACAATATCCTGTATATCTTGAATTCAAAGTAAGATTCCAGTGGCGGGTGGAGGCCCCAGGAGTGTCAGTGTGGCCTGGCTGTCTGAGCAGGGCTTGGTGGGGCGGCAGCAATGTCATCACCCTTTTCTAAGGAGTGGATTTGGGCTTGCTCTTTTTTAAGGTCTCGGGGTCCCATTCTAGCCACACCACCAGTAGCCATGTGGCCTTGGGTAAATCTACACCTCTGGGCTTCAGGGTCCTCATCTGTAAAGGGGCGGGTGTGCCAGAGGAGCCACAGAGCTGAAGCAGGTCACAAAGGCTAAAGCGTGTTTGGAGGTAGAAACTGTCAGGCCAGGTCAGGTAGCTCGTTGTCCGGGGTGGGGAGAGCAAAGGCCGAGCACCTGGAGCCTAGATTGTGTCGGTGCTGCCCCCAAGCTGCTCCAGAGAACCCGGCCCCCGCCCTACGAAATCAGGACCTAAGATGCACTGGCCAGCAGCCCCGCCCTCTGTCGCAGGTGGGCTTGTCCTAGAGGGTCCTTCCTGAGCTTCACCCCCTCTCAAGCCACTCCTGCCCCAGACACCCACGCCCATATCTCCTGCCCGTGCCGGTCCACACACACGCAGGCTCAAGACGCGCACCTCAAAACCCGGGTCTCAGAATCCGGGTGTCCCAAGGGGACAGCCGCGACCGGCACAGAGCCGTGGGTAGTCTGCAGTTCCCAGGGTTAGGAGATCCCCGGAAACCTTGGGAAAGTTGCCCAAAGGCATCGGAGACCCGCAGCCGATCACTCTCCGGTGCTGAGCGACGCCCATCGAGAGCCAAATCTGGCCCGGCGCACAGCAGCTGGCTGGGCCTCGCCTGAGCGACCGACCGCCTGGAAGACGAGGCACCCGCCACCCAGGCCGTGGCAGCGGAGGCGCTTCCTAAGGCCTAACTGGAGGAAGTGGTTCCGCCGCCAGCCCTGGCACAGGACCGCGGCCACACCGCGACCGGGAGGGGGGGGGGTCGCCCGCTCTTCCCGCGCCCCCCGTCCGTCCCAGCCGCTTGGCCCGACCCTGCGCGGGGGTAATTGGGGCTGGAGGGAGGCGACGGGCGGGCGGCGGCTCCAGAGAGACTGCGCGCCTGTCAGCCGCAATTTGTTTAAGTGGACGGGACAGGCCTAGCCGCTGCGGGATGGGGTCACCAAGGCCGCGGCCCACACCCCGGCCAGACCCGGGACCGCAGGGGAGCCCAGCCGAGCCGCTAAACCGGGCTAGCTGGCGCCAAGGCTCCAAGAGGCGCGGGTCTGGCGGGGAAGCTGTGGATGGGAAGCAACTCTGCGGAGTGTACACACACACACACGCACACACACACACACACACACACACACACACGCACGCACCACCTCAAGACGGGACGCACGCGCCCAAGAGCACCCCCCAAAGCTGGCCATACGCATAGGACCACGCGTGTCACCCGAGCTTAGCGCAGGCACGTTGGTAAGCCACCGAGCACTGGTGCCAGCTCAAGCCAGCGCCTGGGTCCTGGCACGCACGCACGCCTGTCCCCTCTGCCACCCACGCCCCCCACACACTGGAGACACCGCGGTGACCCTGCGATTTTGAGCATCAACCCGGGGGAGGGCCCAGCAGGGCCCCTTGACCCTGCGAGAAGTTACAGGGCCAAAACGCAGACGGGCGGCCCAGCCAGGCTCGGGACCGCGGCCCCGCCCGACCTCGTGGTTGCGGGAGACGCGAGCGCGGCGACGGCGCGCAGGGCTCCAGGCCCCGAGGCCCGCGCCCGCCCGGCGAGGGAGGGGGGCTGAGCGGCGTCCCCCGCCCGTCTGCGGGCCCCGGCCGATGCGAAGTGACAGGGGCCGGAGCTTTGTTGTGGAGCCTCGGCCGCCTGGCGCCAGCCGCCCCCGCCCGCGCCCTCCCCCGCCAGCCCCGGGCGGCCCGCGAGGCGCCCCCCGGGGCCTCTTAAAGAGACACGCACGCTCTACCCCGGGGACTCCCCTGGGGGCGCCGGTTCCTGGGGGGGGGGGCAGGCCCAGGCGGGGGAGGGGCAGAGCGGAGCCGGGAGCCTGACGGCGCCGCGCGGGGGCTGACTGGGCCGCCCCAGCGCCAGTCTCGGATGATCCAAGGATATTCCTCGCTGAAAAGTTTGGCTGGGGTGGGGCGGGAGGGCGATGCAGAACCCCGAGATAAGCTACAGTAGGCTCTCCCGGCGATTGCGGGGTGGTGGGGCGGGGCAGATGGTGGGAGCCCGGCCTGGCCGGCCCGGCGGAGAGAGCCGAGTGACCGCCCCAGGGCAGGTCCGGGGCTCCTTAGGTGGATTGCGGTCCCCAGCTGCCGCCGGATTTCTTGGGCAAATAACTCAGATCTGAGTGTTTGGGACCTCAGGACCAGATAGCTACGACCTCTATGTAGGGAAATGTCCACGCACACTTAGATGTGCACACATTCTTTCAAGTACGAAAGCACATGCTACACAACACACACACACACTGTTTGCAAATGTATTCACGGTTCCCAGGCCCGTGCCTAAGGAAAGCAGCCCTGGCTATTCTTTGATCAGCTTCCCAACTGCGGAGTGGATACGCACACACGCACCTCCCCACGAGCCACACCGTGTACGTTGGAGCCTATGGAAGCTGCGGCGGATCCCGCCCGGTTGGGTTGCACAGACTGCGAAGAGCATAGTGGAAGATTTACTCTGGGCAAAGAAGGCACTAGGGGAGGAGCGACGTAGCCCCCCAGAGTGGTGGTTAAGAAAACTCTGCCTGTGGGGCCAGCACCCAAATGCTCGAGGTGAAGAAGACTCATGAGGGTCCTGAAGCTGGCTCAGAAAAGTAGAAGAAAGGTCGCAGAAGGCAACCACCCTGCCGGGTGATGGGCCTGGACACGACAGACTGACCGTTCAGGACGAGTTGCCCTGCGCCCCGGTGTACCCAGGCTGCCTGGGCCGCTGGATGTGACAAGTACTCGCCCACCACGCGGGCACAGGGCCCCTCGAGCCGGACTCACTTGCACTGGCTGTGGGTGGGAAGGTCACCCGTGGCTAGCGCTGTCTCCTTGTCCTTCTGAATGCCACCTCCAGGAATCAGCCCAAGGGCCCGCGCCCGAGCCTGATTTCAGGCAGGTGTGTGGTCGCTTTACCCTTCCAGGACACACCTCGGCTTTTGCCTCTGGGCACAGAAGGCACGAAACTGGGGGCGAAATGCGCGGGCGCGGACACACACACACACACACACACACACACACACACACGCCCGCGGGGAAATACTGGGCTGCCGGAAGACTGGCCGCGGGTTGGGGGTCAATCGCAGGTGCTCACAGACACCTGGACTCCCGCACTCACTCAGCACTCCTGAACTTGGGAGACCCGAGATTCTGAAAGACGGAAACGAACTACTGAAAAATGGCTGGGAACGGAAAGAGGATGCCAGTGTTTAGGACGAGGGAGACTTGCGTCTCCAGTACCGGATGCGGCGAAAATTCGTTCGGTCGCGGGTGGAGAAGCCGAAACCTGGGATCGGCCCGCTCGGTGCCACCCTGAGCTCAGAGGAAGGTGCGCTCACCTTCCTGGCCCCTAGGACAGGGTCTCCCGGGGCGTCGAGGGCTCGGGGTGGGTGGAGAGGTCAGACCGATACGGGGCCGAGTCCAGGGACTGCGGGATCTCCGGAGTCCTCCTGACCGTTCCTTCTTAGGAGGCGAGGTGCGGGCCGAGCGGACCCCGCGTTTCCCGAGCGCAAGGCCGCGTCCCGCTCCCGCCCGCGGGTTCCCACCAGGGCTTTGCCGCGGCTCCACTCACCGGCTCCCGCCACCTGGGTTCCGCTCCGGGACCTCAGCCGCCCGGGCCGCCCGGCTCGGCCGCCCACTGGCCTCGCTTTCCAGCGCCCGCAGCCTCCCTCCGGAGCGCAGGGACCCGGGGCGGCGACCGGGAGCCGGGGCGGAGGCCAGAGCGGCCGGGCTTCCGGACGCAGGAGAAGGAGGGCGCCCCCTCTCCCCTCCGGGACGTGTCAATGCTTTGCACTTGGGGCCGGCATGCGTCTAGGGGTCCTTCCCTAAGGCCCGGGGACCCGGGCGCCCCCCGCCTCGGGCCCTTTCGGCGGGTCAGGTCGGCGCTCCACGCTTACCAGTCCCCGCGCCGGCAGCCGCGGGCGCGGGCGGCGGGTGGGGGCCAGGCCAGGGGGAGGGGTCTCGGGGCCCGCCGGCCCGTCATTGGTTAATATTTTATTCTGTTGACATGTTTTCTTACTGCTCAGGCTTCCGACACCTTCTCCCCGGCCCCCCCTCCCGGCCAGAGCTTGGCCTGAGCTGTCAAAACCCCGCCCCCGGAGACCCACAATTGGTCCAAAAAGCGTAAAATCAGCAATCAAGGGGGGCCTGGCTCGTTAGCGCAGGGGATCCGAGCAGGGCAGGACATGTGAGATAGTCACAGTTTTCCAGAGATCACGACAAGATCTAACCAGTCGCGCGTGGTCCCCGGCGCCGGAGCCGGCCAGCCCAGCCCAGCCCCGCGCAGAGCCCCCTCCGCCCCCGCGCCCGGAGCCCCGCGCCCCTCGCGGAGCGCGGGACGGAGAGCCGGGAGGAGCCTCTGCCGCGCCCGCCGCCCGGGCCGTCCGTCCTCCGCGCGCGCCGCCGCCCGGGCCGGGGGTCCGAGCCGCGCGCCCCCGGCCCCGGCCCCTGGGCGCCCGGGCCGGATGTCCCGATGAGAGAGCCGGCGCTGGCAGCCAGCGCCATGGCTTACCACCCGTTCCACGCGCCACGGCCCGCTGACTTCCCCATGTCCGCCTTCCTGGCGGCGGCGCAGCCCTCCTTCTTCCCTGCGCTCGCGCTGCCGCCGGGCGCTCTGGCCAAGCCTCTGCCCGACCCGGGCCTGGCGGGGGCGGCGGCCGCGGCCGCGGCGGCAGCAGCAGCAGCCGAGGCGGGGCTGCACGTCTCGGCACTCGGCCCGCACCCGCCCGCCGCGCATCTGCGCTCGCTTAAGAGCCTGGAGCCGGAGGACGAAGTGGAGGACGACCCCAAGGTGACGCTGGAGGCCAAGGAGCTGTGGGACCAGTTCCACAAACTGGGCACGGAGATGGTCATCACCAAGTCCGGGAGGTAGGACGGCCGGCCGGCGGGCGGGCGGGCTGGGGACCGGACAGCACACACCGGCGCCGGGAGTTCGCGCTCTCGGCCCCTGGCTCCAGCCCCGGCGCCACGCTTCGCAGACAACCAAGTTGGCTTTTCTCGTTTGGCACCTGGGAGGAATTTTTTTTTTTAAATACTCAAACTTCCCCGAATGAAATAAAACGAAAACATACACTCTCTAAAGAAGAGCCCTGGCCGTTTTGAGTCTCAAACCCGAGGAGGCCCCGCGGTTCGGCCCTAGCGGGTCTCCTCTGTTTCACACTCTTGCTCTTCTGCCTCTGGGTCGGTTTCGGAGCTCCAGGGAGATGCAGCGTTTCCCGAACTCTCTGCTCCGACCCCGGAGTCCACAGTGGGACTTGCACCCCGCTAGCACCGAGTGGCCGCTGGATTCCCAGCCTCGAGCCCCAGGTTTTCTGAGCCCGGGGCCTGACCCAGCCCGATGGAGCTCTGAGCTAGGGATGCTCCCGCCGCCCCAGGCCTTACAGCCAGAAGAAAGCCACAATCTCCAACCTTTCTACCCTTCCATTCAGTCTTCGGGAATCTAGGCCTCAGCCTCACCCTCTTCCCCCGAACTGCCAGTTCAGGATTCCTGATAGAGCCTGTAACCCGGTGCCCTAAACAAACGCCTTTGGAATTTATTTCTGGGAGCTTGTTTTAAGTGTGGATTTGCCCCCAAATGAATTTCAGAGAGATCATGGAGAAGCAAGTGTATTTCTGGAAGGTTTAGATTTCTTTCCAGGGCGCCGATTTTCAACTCATATGAGAGAGAGAGAGTGTCCTCGGATCTGAGCACAAAGCCGAGGCTAGGCCTTATAAGAGAAGGTCTGACAGGCAGAAATTGTATCTCCCCGGAGGAACAACCACAAGTTGGGTCTCTGGGGTAGTGGTAAGAGGGCAGAGCAGCAGATGGAAGCCTTCAGACACTGGTGCATGGTTGAGGGAGAGGGGTCTTCAGACTTGGAAGAGCTGGGTCCCAAGAGCATCTTCCCCTTCCCTCCCTCCCAGGCGGATGTTTCCCCCCTTCAAGGTGCGAGTCAGCGGCCTGGACAAGAAGGCCAAGTACATCCTGCTGATGGACATTGTGGCTGCCGATGACTGCCGCTATAAGTTCCACAACTCACGCTGGATGGTGGCAGGCAAAGCCGACCCTGAGATGCCTAAACGCATGTACATCCACCCAGACAGCCCAGCCACGGGGGAGCAGTGGATGGCCAAGCCTGTGGCCTTCCATAAGCTGAAGCTGACCAACAACATCTCTGACAAGCACGGCTTTGTGAGTGAGGCTGAGTAGGGATGGGGGTTAAGAAAAAAAAAAAAAAAAAAACAAGCATTTGCATTGCAACTAGGCTGACAGATGGAGGCAGCAGGATTGGGGGAGCACTGGCCAACCCCCCAGAATACCTCTGCCTGGGTCACTGCGCTGGGCCCTATGCAGGCTGGGCCTGGGCCTTGAGGGCTCTGCTTTTTAAGCACGGGGAACCTCTGATCCCCAGTCATAGGCAGTTAAGTGCCAGGCTGCTCACAGTCTCAGCTCCTACCAGGCCTTCGAGGGGCCCTCCTAGAGCCAAGCCAGAGTCAAGCCCTAGGCAGATGCCCTGGGAATGGGTTGAGCAGCGCTGGTCCTGGGGGGGTCACCCTGCTTTGGCCAGTAGAACTGAACTTGGAAGACCTGTCTGTGACCTGGCCATGCCTCTCACCCTTCCCCAAGATGAGGGAATTTAAAAGTTAACTCCCCCCTCACCACCCCAGCCTCTGGGAGACCTTCTCCCATCTCACAGGCAGGTGTGGAACCAGGAGGAGAGGGTGTGAGGTTCTCCATTTCTGCCTGAGCCAAGGTCCCAGCAAATACTGGGGGGCTCATGGTGTAAAGGGCGATGGCCATTCTGAGGTCGAGTAGTTAGTGACACCCCCCCCATCCTCTATGGGATTTCTGGGGCTTATAAGTGCCAAAAGGAAGAGCAATTAAGAATGAAGTTGGGGCCAGATGTGGTGGCCTGTAATCCCAGAACTTGGGAGGCAAGACTGGAGAATTGCAGGTTCAAGGCCAGCCTCAGCAATTTAGTGTCTCAGCAATCTAGTGAGTTTCTCAGCAACCTAGTAAGACTGTTTGAAAATAAAAAGGGCTGGGGTACCTCCGGGGTGGAATATTCCTAGGTTCAACTCCCAGTACCAAAAAAAAAAAAAAAGGAAGGAAGGAAAAGGAAGAAAGGAAATAAAAAATGAACTTGGGTAGTTTTCTGCTTTATTTCTGTTTCCAATTGGGGAAAAAATTTTAATGGAGAGAGAACAAGAGAGAGAGAATGCAAGAAAGAAGTGTAAGAAAATAGAAGAAAAAGAAATACAGGTGAGGAAAGGCAGAGAGAGAGAGAGAGAGAGAGAGAGGCAGGCAGAACCCAGAAAGAAAGGGAAAGATGCAGAGATAAAGAGGAAGAGGTCGGTCCTCAGAGAGTAGAAAAGCTTGGGCCCAGAGCTGTGGACCTCGCTGACCCCCGCCCTTCCCGCAGACCATCCTGAACTCCATGCACAAGTACCAGCCGCGTTTCCACATCGTGCGAGCCAACGACATCCTGAAGCTGCCATACAGCACCTTCCGCACCTACGTGTTCCCTGAGACTGACTTCATCGCTGTCACAGCCTACCAGAACGACAAGGTGCGGGGTGGGGAGGAGGACTCCCAACGCAGGAAGGCTCCAACCCTCCCCTCACACCCAGGCGCAGCTCAGCACTGGGAGCTCCCGGCCCACTCCGGAGCACCAAGTCTTTCATCTATGCGCAGCACCTACAGAAAACCCCCAGGCCCCTCTCAAACCCACCACACATACACACCACAAGCTCCCCTGGGGCGCTCCAACAGCTGGGCGCTTTGTAGGGCGGAGATGTTTACTTAACAATTAGCAGAAACTCTGTCCTGTGCTGACATCTTTACATTTTATTCGTTTATTTCTTGGCTCCGGGATGGGAATTTAAATGAAAAGAGGGCGCCTGAGGCAATCTGCCCGTGTTCCACAGAGGCTAGAAACTCAGGGCCCCGCTTTCACTCTCCCGGAGGAGCCTGGGGCAGGACAGGTGACACGGCTCCCTAAAGGCATCCGGGCTGCTACTCTGGATCAGTCCAGGCCCCAGACCCTTTGGGAGAGGCTGAGCGAATTCTCCTTGGAGGCGAAGAGCATCTTCTACTTGCTGCTTTTCTATTCTCTCTTCAGTGGAGCGAAGCGACACCCCCGTAGGCCTGTGCCTCTCTGTGCACTGCTGTGCCTCTGTGCACTGCTGTCCTAGCGTCTGCGCGGGTGGTTTTGTCTCTATGAACCGGGCTGTGGGTCTGGCTATGCCGGAACCACTTGGGGTGCCTCGGATTTAGGCGGAAGCATGTGAATTCGTTTGGTTTTGTGGGCATTTGTTTGTCCTGCGTGTATTTGTGTGTGCACGGGTTGGTGCGTGTGATAATTTGTCTTTGCCTGTAGCTGCGGACTTGCGTGCGCGCTGAAGCCTCTGTGCGTGCCTGCCCTCGTGTGCAGCAGTTTAACCTGCGGGGTCGCACGGGCTTGTTTGCTTGCTTGGGACGATTTAAACTGTGTTCATAGCTTTGGGCCTGTGCGTGCGTGTCCAGGGATTATTTCTTGAGTGAAGTTTTTGGAGGAGCAGAGACCCTGTCGCTTTCCATGATGCCCGCCTCACTTCGGGGCATCCCACACCAGGCGGGTGGGAACCAAACCCCGGGGTCTCTACTTAGTGGCCGGCCGCGGCTGACATGGGGTGCTCCCGGCCAGGCTGCAAGAGCTGGGTCTTGACCTTGCGCCGCCTCCTCGGTTCCCGCAGATTACACAGCTGAAAATTGACAACAACCCGTTTGCCAAGGGCTTCCGGGACACCGGGAACGGCCGGCGGGAGAAAAGGTGAGACGTGAGTGCGGCAGCCTGCGGCGGATGCGGGGGGCAGCGGAGGGGTGCGCTGCGGCTGACTCGCTCCCTTTGCTTATCCCAGGAAGCAGCTGACGCTGCCGACTCTGCGCTTGTACGAGGAGCACTGTAAGCCGGAACGCGACGGCGCGGAGTCCGACGCCTCCTCTTGCGACCCTCCCCCTGCGCGGGAACCACCGCCCTCCCCGGGAGCGGCGCCCAGTCCCCTGCGTCTGCACCGAGCCCGCGGTGAGGATCGGTGGTTGGTCCCCGGGTAGGAATGGGGAACTGGAGAGCGTCCCCTTAGTGCGCCAAACTGGCCTTTTGCTCAGCGACCTGCTAGTCTTAAAAATCCAGGGAGATGCGGCGGCCTCGTGCCTGGGATAGGGTTTCCAATTTGGGATTCCTTTTCGGGGTCGGCCGCTGGTAGCCAAAAACATCCGGCTGGATTCCGAGCTCGGCTCCTTGTAGGATGTGACTCTGTGACAATAAGGTTTCCTCTCCACTGACAATTGCCTCAATTTCTACTGTCTATGGGGTCCTAGGTTAGGTGACCTGCAGCTGCCCGCCTTGCTTGACTCTAGACGCTCCTCCGACTCCACCTCCCCAAGAGCTGGCTTTTCCAAGAGTCCCTGACCAGGCCTTGGCCCCGGGGAGGGCTTTGGCGTTTGTCTCCTCCTGGGCCCCTGACACTCCGCACGCCCTCTCTCCCTGCAGCCGAGGACAAGTCCTGCGCCGCAGACAGCGACCCCGAGCCCGAGCGGCTGAACGAGGAGCGCGCCGCGGCGGCGCTAGGCCGCAGCCCGGCTCCGGACAGCGCCAGCCCCTCCCGCTTGACCGAACCCGAGCGCGCCCGGGAGCGGCGCAGTCCCGAGAGGGGCAAGGAACACGCAGAGATCGGCGGGGACGGCCCGTTTGGCCTGCGGAGCCTGGAGAAGGAGCGCACCGAAGCCCGACGGAAAGACGAGGGGCGCAAGGAGCCGGGCGAGGGCAAGGAGCCGGGCTTGGCGCCACTGGTGGTGCAGACAGACAGTGCGTCCCCCCTGGGCGCGGGACACCTGCCCGGCCTAGCCTTCTCCAGTCACCTGCACGGGCAGCAATTCTTTGGGCCGCTGGGAGCCGGCCAGCCGCTCTTTCTGCACCCAGGACAGTTCGCCATGGGCCCCGGCGCCTTCTCTGCCATGGGCATGGGTCACCTGCTGGCCTCGGTGGCTGGCAGCGGCAGTGGAGGAGGCGCCGGGCCCGGGACCGCCGCGGGGCTGGATGCAGGTGGGCTGGGTCCGACGGCCAGCGCAGCAAGCACCGCCGCGCCCTTCCCGTTCCACCTCTCCCAGCACATGCTGGCATCTCAGGTAAGGTCCGTGAGCTGGCAGCCGTGCCAAGGAGGGAGGGGAAGTGAGCTGGGCCACCGAGGCAGGCAGAGGGCCTGAGGAGTACCACGGGTGCTTGGAACCTCCCGGTGGTCAGAACCCATCCAGGGGAGAACCACTGGACCCTCTCTCAATGACACCTAATCTGGGAGATTAAAACTGCAGGGCTAGGCAGGATCTGGCCAGGGCGCTGCTTAAGACTTCGGTGTGACCTTGGTCAAGTCTCTGACCCTCTCTGAGTCCCCAGGGAGGAGAGAGGGCATCCACCAGGACTCTCTGGACTCTGACCGACTGGCATTGCCCCTGGCTTTTGTGTAGTACACTCTTCTGGTCTCAGGACATTTTTCTTGGTAAGGAAGACCTTGGGTTTACTGCTGTCCTGAAAGGCTTGGGTGGCTGGACAAAGGGAGTAGGAAATTTCCAATTATTTTCTGGACAATTGGCTATAAAAAAAAAAAAAAAGACCTACTTCCCCAAATCCCTGGCCTCTTTCAAGCCCTCTAGGAAGTCCTCTGCTCAGGCAGAGGACAGGCTGGTCTCTCCCCACCTTGAATCCCCCAGCTCTCCCAGCCCCATCCCAGGGAAGGGAGGCACTCAGCTCCCCAGAGTCCCGATGAAATTGTCGGCTCCCAGGGGAGAGTTTATGAAAATGTGGCCAGCGGCACAGTAAGATCTGATGGGCAGAGCGGCCTCTTTGGTTACTTGGGTGGAATATTCCCTGTGGAAAGATTTGGAATCCCTTCATTCATTTTCTTCCCTCTGAGGTTTCTGGCAAATTGAACCTTGGAGATCTTATCTCAAGGGAAGGAAAATAGGAGTTCAGGTCTGAGAAAGCTCCTTTGGTTTGAGAGGCAAATCATTTTGAAGTGCGGGCGGGGGTTCTGAGATGAATTTTAAACAGAGTTCAGGGTCAGAGGATGTGTGGAGTCTTTGAGACACCAATATCACATAGGCCCAGAACTGCAGGGGAAGCCTCAGGAAAATGGGGTCTAGAGCCTGGAGGGTTAATCTGTACCCTGATTCTCCCTATATGTGAATGCCTGCTCCCCAAACTCTGGTGGTGATCATAGGCATTGCAGAGGTTAAAAGGAAACCAGGGCTTCTAGACACAGCCCGGTCAACAGGTGCAAGGCCAGGCTGAGACCTCACATTCAGGCGGCATCGACTGGCATAGTTGCTGGTGGGTAAGTTCCCAGGCCAGTGTGGTGGGGCCCAGCTATCAGGTAGAGCCAAGACCAAAGAGATCAGAAACCTTCCCTCCTCCTCACCTGAGATATCTGAAATGTGCAATGGGGCTTGACCCTCTCAGGAAGGATATTTTCTCCCTCCTAAGCTGCCTCTCTTTCTCTCCACCTGAGTGGGGACTGAGGCTCTCCAGGAGCCCAGCACAGTCAGCCCCCTGCCCCCTCCCCATACGCCCACACTACCCAACACTCCGGGAGTGAGCCATTATCTCAAAGGTCAGATAATCTGAGAGCTCAGGGGCGGTGGGCCAGGGTTTCCTGGCCGCCCTGCTATCCACAGGCAAAGATTTTGCATTCCTTCCTTAGCCAGTTCAGGTCAGTTTATGAAATGTTGGCACTGGGCCCTGCTCCTGGCCCAGGCAGGGGACCCCTGTGCAGGTGGGCAGGCAGAAGGAGACTGGACCAAGCTCTCCCCTCCCAGGAGCAGGCAGACAGGAGCGAGCAGAACATCCCAAGACAGCCACAGCTGCCCCGTGCCACCTGACCCTGTGCCTGCCCTGCTTCCTTCCTCTCAACCTCTGCCCATGCTAGTTCAGCCACCTGGGCTGTCCTTTCCCTTGCCTGTACTATAACAACACACACAGAGCTTGGCGGCGCCAGGCCTTTGCATTATAACCTGGTTCATGGGCAGGCTAACGGGGTTGGGCCACAGCACACCGCCTCAGGCCCCCCTGTGCTGCCTGCCCTACAGTTACAAGAGTTCTGGTTCTATATCCTGAAACAGTGGGGCAAGGATTCCTAGCTGCATCATCCAGGCCACCCCCAGAAACCCTCCAGGCGGATGTCTAACCCCCTTCTCCCTCTGTTTCTTCCAGGGAATCCCAATGCCCACTTTTGGAGGCCTCTTCCCCTACCCCTACACCTACATGGCAGCCGCAGCAGCAGCCGCGTCGGCTTTGCCGGCCACCAGTGCTGCCGCGGCCGCCGCGGCCGCCGCCGGTTCCCTATCCCGGAGCCCCTTCCTGGGCAGTGCCCGGCCCCGCCTGCGCTTCAGCCCGTACCAGATCCCGGTCACCATCCCGCCTAGCACTAGCCTCCTCACCACTGGGCTGGCGGCAGAGGGCTCCAAGGCTGCGGGCGGCAACAGCCGGGAGCCCAGCCCCCTCCCCGAGCTGGCTCTCCGAAAAGTGGGGGGTCCGCTCCACGGTGCCCTGTCGCCCAGCGGCTCAGCCAAGGAGGCGGCCAGCGAACTGCAGAGCATCCAGAGGCTGGTGAGTGGGCTGGAGAGCCAGCGAGCCCTCTCCCCCGGCCGGGAGTCACCCAAGTGAGGGGCTGCCCGGTTGCTCCGCTGCCACGCAGGCCTCCGGGGCTGCCTGCCCCTCCTGCTTGGGACGTGTACAGCACAGAATGGGTATTTATTTAAATAAAGGAGCAAAAGCGGGCTGTAGCGGCCAGAATAGAGCCTCCTCTGGCAAGCCGGGGTCTGGGACACTTCCCTGGGCCTCCACAAGGAATCAGGCTGCCGGAACCACCGTCACTTTGGAGCCACTGGACTCGGTCCAGAGCTGCCCCAGCGTCGAGGTGGCAGCGGGGGGGGGGTAGGGGGGTCTCTCCAGTCTTCCAGCCCTGTGGGGGAGGCCTCATCCGGGGCCCAGTGGTCCATCCCGGAAGCCAGAAGGTGCATGGGCCAGGGGTGGGAGCTTTGGAGGGAGCCCCAGGGCCCTGGCCTAGGGCCTGGACCCCGTGCAAAACTGGGGTGTGGGCTGCTGGAGCTAGTGAAGACCGAAGTCAGGGTAGACCAGCTGG
The DNA here is from genome assembly GCA_004027655.1 of Graphiurus murinus. Classification (NCBI taxonomy): domain Eukaryota; kingdom Metazoa; phylum Chordata; class Mammalia; order Rodentia; family Gliridae; genus Graphiurus; species Graphiurus murinus. The sequence goes on from PVLC010016213.1 coordinate 33,772, forward strand.
GAGGGGCCCTGTTCTTCTAGTCCTCCCACCTCTTCTCCCCAAGAGACAGGCGCCCCTCCCACTGCTGGGTCGGTCAGGGGCCGGAGTGGCTCTTCTGCCTTGAGACCCCAGGGAAAAAAAGAAGATATTTATGAAATAAATGGTAATTTGTGTACATAAGCTTTAAGGTTCCCAGAATATGCAAATTGGTATTAATTTATTCAAAGGTGTACATTGCTGTGTACATATATTTAGAGATTAACTCATAGCATTTAATTTTTTTTTCATTTTACATGAGCATCTATATTGTACAGGGCGGGGGAGGGGTCCTTGGCTGGCCCCCAAACCCCGGGGGAGGCCCCACCCCGCCGGCCCCTCGGCCCCTCCGCCCACCCGGGATTTATTCGCCCGGCTCCACCTCAGGTTTTCACTTTTCGCTCGGGAGGGAGAACGAAACGACAAAAAAACGAGAGAAAACAATAAAACGCTACAATGCGAAGTGAACGGCGCTGTGCGCTCTGTGGGCCGCGTGGGGCTGGGGCGCTGCGAGCGCTGAAGGAGGGACCTGAGGCTGGGACCCGGGCTGGGCGCCCGAGCTGCGCCGCAGCAGCGCCCGAGGGCCACTGCAGGGCTGGCGGGTGTGCGGGGCCTCCTCTGGCAAGCCCGGGTCTGGGACGGCGCCGGCGGGGGGCGCGGGCTGGCCGGGGAGGCGGCCCTGCGCCCCCTGCACCGGCCGCGGCCCGGGCCCGGGCTCCCTCTGCTGGCCACTCGACGTCCGTCCGCCGCTCCTGCCACTGGACACCTCGAGCCTGGGCACTGGATCCAGCGAGATGCAGCCCAGTGACCTGGACTCCCGACTGACTCCCTTCCTGGAGCACCGCGGAGGAAACGCAGCCCCTCCCAAGGCTTCGGGGGGGGCTGGAAAAACGGTGCTTCCTGGGCCCCCTCTCCCTCGGAAGAGCGGCTTGGCGGACCCTAGAATTCTTTCCCATCTCTCTGCCTTCTGAACCTCAAAAAGAAACATCCCGTGGCAGAGCTGTTAGAGTGGCAAAGTCTGGCCTCGAAGTTCTTCCTTGGAATCATCTAAATCCTTCTCAAGGGTGTGAAGAATGTGGGTCAATAGGCTAATTCCCTTTCCAGCCTCCCCGGGCATAAAATGGGCTTGCCTGGGGTCTCTGTTTCAGTCCCTATTAGGCTTGCCCCCCCCCACGACCCACTTCTGCAAGGACAGCTCCTGCCCCGTCCAGTGAGCTCCCAAGGGCGACATGGTCCCTTCTCTTCACCCAGCTAGCAGGTGTCTTCAGCCCCCAGCCCTGGCGATGGAGATGGGAAAGAGTGGGAAATGGACGGTCATTCCTTTGAAATGCCCCTGGGCTTGTGGGTCTCTGAGAACCCACCTCCAGTTTCCCTAAGGGGTCCTTTTGGGGGGCAGGGTACTGGGGATTGAACCAAGGGGTGTTCTACCACTGAGCCACGTCTCCAATCCTTTTTTTTTTTTTTTTTTTTTTTGAGATAGGGTCTCGCTGGGTTGCCCGGGCTGGCCTTCTTGCTATCCTCCAGCCTCAGCCTCCCCAGTAGGTGGGATTCCAGGCAAGTGCCACTGCACTCCCCCAAGCCTTAGGGAAACCACCTTGGGGTGGCTTCCAACTCGCCCAGGGGCATCAGGGATGGTGACAAGAAGGAAGATGGAGGTGGAGTTGGCAGTTTCAGATTCCCAGGACACCTTCGTGGGCCAACACACTTGCAAGGAAAGAGAACTACATTCACCTCTTCCAGGGAGGGAGCTGCCCCCAGACTACGCTGAACTTGGCGAGGTGGTGGGGAGGGGGGCGGGGACTCGACCTGTGCCCCAACTCCTCGAGGGCGGCTTCTGGAGAGAGGGACCAGGGACAAGGAAGCCCCTTTCACAGTTTAAATAGAGCCCTTCGTGAACAGCGTGTTGACTCGAGTTCGCTCCGGGCTAAAACGCCTCTTAAATTCGTAGCACAAGGGCGGCGGTGGCTTCCTGCGGCTTCTCACTTTCAGCGTGACTAGGAAGCAGCTTGGGGAGGTGGCTGCGGGTCGGCAGCGGCCTGCGGACACCAGGGGGCAGCACTCACCTGAGGC
>PVLC010016214.1:0-35586 GCA_004027655.1 Graphiurus murinus
GAGGGGGAGGAGGAGGAGGAGGAGGAGGAAGAAGAAGAAGAAGGAAAAGAAACAGGACAAATCATAGAGGACAAAGTCAAGGATTTTTATTTGAATTGCATGAATTGGGGCAACATTTCATTTCTCTGAATCTTGGATTAGATCCATTCCAGCTTTGAGATGCTCTTTATTTTTTAATTTAATATTTTAAAATATACTTTTATTGGTGCATTATAATTATACATCATAGTGGGGTTCAGAGTGATACTAACATACATACACATAGCACTTAGTGTGTTTCTCTCCATATCCCACCCTGCTACCCACCCTCCTCGCCCTACATGTTAGTGATTGGTAGTGATGCCTTCATATATATATATAATTATTTAACTTCCTTTATACCCTCCCTACCTCTTTCTCCCAAGCCCCTTCCTTTGTTCTACTGATCTCTTTCCTCATTTGTCTGAAGCCCATTTTGTTTCTCTTTACTCACTAGATTCCACATATGAGATAAAACATTTGACCTTTGACTTTTCGAGACTGGCTGACTTCAGGATAGTTTTCTCTAGTTCCACCCATTTTCCTGAAAATAACTTATTTTTTTCTTCTTTATGACTGGGTAAAATTCAATTGTTTGTATATACCATATTTTCTTTGTCTATTCATATGTTGACAGACACCTTGTGTCTGCTATAATCATGAATATGCATATGTCACTATATTATTCTGACTTCACTTCTTTTGGAAAGATACAGAAGAATGGTATAACTGGATCATATGGTGGTTCCATTCCTAGTCTTTTGAGGAACCTCCATACTGACTTCTACAGTGATTATACTAATTTAAAATACCACCAACAGTGTTTAAGAGTTCCTATTTCCCTACATCATTTCCAGCATTATTGTTTGTATTCTTGATGGTTTATATTTCTTGATTGTACAGGAGAGTATTTCGAAAATGGTAGAGTAATTTTACTTTTATAGAAGGAATAGTATAGGTGAAAGACTTTCTAAAGAAGGTATATTTTAATAGTAGTATGAATATTTGCAATGATTTAGATAGAAAAAGATTAAAATGTAAGGGAAAAGGCATGATTAGGAAATGTGGGGAACACAAGGTTTGGGATGGAAGTCATAAAACCCAGTAACAGTCTTGGGAAAGGAGAAGTAATGGATTTCTCCTTCTTAATCTCTGGTCCCAAATTCAATCAGACATCAATCCCCTTCTATCCTTTGGCTTGATATCTACTTTACTGAAATAAAACTGGAGGGAGAGGTCCTATCACCACTTGAAACTATAACCTAGGCTCCAACGTCTCACTCCTCAGGCACCTATTCAAATTAAAAGGCCATGAACGCAAATAAGAAGAGTAGTTTTCATTCTCAGATAACTCTTTCAGAAGAGTCTTCTGGATGGCTCCATCTATTAAGAAAGATTAATGATCACTTTCCACTTTCACCTCATCAAAGATTAATGATATATGCCCACTTTTACTTAACAAAATTTAGAGAGAATTACAAATAAACATAAAGAAAAGCAGAATCCGATGTATTTTTCAATAATACAGATATTTCTCTTCATAAGTTTATTATTAATTATTAAAACAGGTTGTTTTATTACATATAGTTGAAATAACTGGAATAAAACATGTCTTTGAAGTCAGGATGTCGACCCAGATGTGAGGAACAGATATGTTGACACTAAAGTTAAAAAGACCCCACAAAAATGACAAATGATGAAGAAAAAGCACTATTACAGCATATCTTGACCTTTTGAGAATATGATCAGCCTGTCAGCACTAATGGTTTTCTATGCACACAGCAAAAAGCTATGAGTGCCTACATTTGGGTTGGAGGTCGATGAGATCTCAATATAAAAATAATGAAATGCATACTCTCAGGCACACTAAAACAGTCCTCCATCTCTCTCTTTTTTCTCATCTTGCAACATAGATATAAACATAGTTGTATAACATGCATACATGCAGTAAAGTTAGCTCTTTTTTCCTTCTACCATCTCAACCAATCCAATCCCAAAGAGGATTCTTAACATCCCTAAAGGGTATTATGGTACAGGGAGTAATTATAAGGACCAAAGAATTTTCAAAGAAAATGGGAATGAGTTCAGGGGTCAGAAAATAGAACATAACAGTTCCAATCAGTTTGATCTATTTGATATTCCTATTGTGCTCTTGAAGTTTTAGAGATTCAGAGCCATTTCAGGGCTATAGCCCTCACCTTGGGACCCTGGGACACTTTTTCTTTTGCTTAAAATTCTGTTTTGTCACTTGGCTTTCTTGAGTTGTGTGTGTGTGTGTGTGTGTGTGTGTGTGTGTGGTGTATGCACACATGCTCATGCGTGTGGCACTGGGTATTAAACCCAAGAGTGTATACCCTAAGCTCTATGTTATTTTTTTTATTGTGAAATGGGGTCTTGCTAAGCAGAATCAAGAATGCTTGGCTTTCTTGAGTTTATTAAAGAGGAACATAGTTTTCTGGAAAGGTCTAGTAGAACTATATTTCTCTCTCTCTTTTTTTTTCTTCTCTCTCTTCCTTTTTTTTTTTAAACTCATAAACTCATTGACACTAAGGAGAAAAAAAAATCTTAATTTGTATAAGAAGTATGTGAGAAAGCTCCTTCAAAGTTTCTCTCTCTCTCTCTCTCTCTCTCTCTCTCTCTCTCTCTCTCTCTCTCTCTCTCTCATACAACAATTGACCAAGAATAATGAAAAAGATAAAGTTAAAAGTAAGGTGATTTCCTCCTAGAAGTGAGAAAGGAATAAGACTTCAAGGACTCCATTGATGCATAAGAGTAAATAATAAGAATAAGAATCTAGGAAATAAATAAAATTTAGACAACCTACTACTGTGGATGGCCCATTAATTAGCAAGAACTATATGTAAATCAGATGCTATGACCATGTATCTGAATATGAAGAAATTCGAGTTGAATGGGACCAGCCACCTTACCAGATAAAGAATCAACTGGTCCAGGCAAAAAAGTAAAAGCAGTTAATGTCATTATATTAATCTAGCAAGGAAGAAATAGAAACCAATTGCCAATCTGTCCTGAATTAAGAGATTTTTCTATATGTTTCTTGCTTATATGTTAAGTGTTGTAATACTCTGAAAATGTTTATAGCTAGTTTCAATTTGTATTTTGTTTTTCTTTCCCCTCTACTGCATCAATTATACACTTCTTGTATCTGTGATGTCACAGATCTGATTGAAGAACCATTACCAACTCCCTCCTCTCCTAATCTCTGGAGTGAAATGAGTTAAGAGGGATTTTTTTTTTTCATTCCTCCTCTTGTGACATAGCCTCCCAAGGCAGGGGCAGCATTGTATGAGGACAAGGAGGGTGAAAGAAAGTTCAATTAGGTCTCTGAACTCTGGGAAGGCACTGTTTCAGGTCTTAGAAGTATCTCCAGAGAGTCTTCATCCTCAGGTTGCATTAAGTCAAGATTTCCATTTAAATTTTATATCTCAATGGATAAACTCCATTTTAATCACCTCTGTGGGTCGTGTTCTTCATGGCATTTCTCTTATTCTCAGTCATTTGACATTTCCTCCTCAGGGTAGCATGACATACATGAGCTATCTCAGAATTCCTTGAATAAATATTCACTATAATCATTTCAGGGAAGGCAGTAGTAAGTCATTGGCACAAAGGGTTATCTGAATTTTCTCGAGTTTAAGAATTTTTTTCTCATCCTGGCTCAGCAGATAACTGGGAGTCAGGCATTCATTTCCTTCCTGCTCTATTTTGCCACTGGGAAAATATGCATTGTTTTACCTCAATGACTGCATATGCAAAATGGGAATAATTATACTTTTTTCTAGAGTCGCTGAAGGGTTAAGGGGGTTTTAATGCATTTTTATTTAGACAATACACATACTTCAATGAAATATGTTTTAGGCAGGAATTAATATTAGGATTATTAACATCAATAAGGATTTAAATATGTTCTTTGTCAAGTAGAATCCTAAAAGTTAGAATTTAAGCCAATAAATTAAAACAGGCTTGAGGGAATATGAACTTGAATGTCTGTCAATGACAATTGGATGCAGTGAGTAATCCAATTTACTTTGGGAAATCTGTAGCTATGGCAGGGGTGAGGAGTAGGTATGAGGATGGAAGACTAGCAACGGGAGTCCATAGATATTCATTAATTCCTTCAGGAAATAGTGGGAGGAAAGGGAGGGGTTGGGAGACATATTTACCAAAAGAGGAGAGAAAGGAAGTGTAAAAGGATAAAATAAGGAAAAAGCCATGCGAGTAAGAATGACTCTGAGAAACTGGCAAAATTCACAAGGCATAGACTTGGTGGTTCAGAAAATGTTGACTGACTGACAGATGCAAACGAGATTCAAGGAGAAATCAAGGGGTTGGGGAGAAATGAAAAATAGCTAGCCAAAGTATTTCATAATGAGAACCAAAGTTGGATTTAGAAGAAAAAAGGATGGTGGAAGATACAGAAAACTGAGAGAAATCATTTAAACTGTCTCTAAATTCCACACCCCCGACTAAATGTACTCATCTAGAGAAGAGAACTAAGGTTCTCAAAAGGCTGGGGTGTCATCTTTTGAGGGCAGACAAAAAGCTTAGTCTCTTCCTTCTGGAAAGAAGGAGGTAGAGCAGGCACATGATTGAAATTGCTAACGTCACTGATTATTTCCACTGAGAATGTACAAAATTATTTGGTGAATTCCACAGCTTTCACCAAAGGGAACTCCCTTTGAAGCCTGGAAGAGGAAGGAAAAACAGATTTAGAGTGTATAATAATCCAGCAGGTGATAATAACTAATATGTAAATAGACTTTAAAAGATAAGTTCACCCAGCATTTGGGAGGCTGAGATGGGAAGATCTGGGTTTGTGGCCAGCCTCAGCTACCTAGTGAGACACTCCACAACTTAGTGAGACCCTGCTTCAAAATAAAGAATAAAAAAATAGGGTTGGGGGTATAGCTTGGAGGTAGAATGCCCCAGAGTTCAATCCTTAGTACCACAATAAATAAATAAATAAATAAATAAATAAATAAATAAATAAAAGATAAGTTCAGATATGGATTCTTGATTTTATATTAACATCAACATCTTGCTTGGTGCTTCTACTAGAGCCAGATACAAGACCTGGAATACTGCTCACTTTAGGTATTCAAATGTCTTTATATCCTAGGTGGGAAAGAAACACTTTTATATCTCGCTACCTTTTGATATGAGGTAATGAAAAGATCAACATTTATTTTGCTACAGCAACAAGTTTAATTCGTACATGACTTTATATTCATGGGCCAGAAAAGGCATGGAGCACATCAGTTTACCCTCCCGTGTGCACTCTGGGGGTGAGGAGGTGTTGGTTAGAGGATTCTAGCCAGTGTTCTGTAGCATCTGTCCATCACACGGTGGCAATTTAAACTTAAAGAGGAAAGCCTGGATGAATCTTACAGTTTTATCAGCGCCTGCTTCATCGGAAATAGCACTCAGAGGCCATATGTCTAAGGTTAACTTCAAACATGGGAGGTTGCTTGAATTCCTGTGTGAGCTTTGTTGACAAAGCATTGTGCCCACCTGACAACAGTGTGACATTCATTTATTTTTTCAACTATGAGTTTTGAGTACTATTATTTCCCAGGCAACAATATGCAGAAATAGTCCTATTCTTCATGGACCTAACAACCTGGGACAGTGTTTTGTTTTGTTTTTAATTTCTACTTGCTCCTTAGAAATGTCTTAAGAGGTTTAAAAAAGTGCAATGTGATTTCCCTCTTCTCTTCACTCCCAATACATCTTAACATTGTGATCCAGTGTTATTGACCTGGACATCAATATTTTAAAAAACTCTCAGAAACTTTCTATGTTCTTCCACATTTGAGAATTACTGGTTAAAACACTGACTGGATTTAAATGCAAGATTATTACAATTATGATACATGCCAAGCACAGAGGTGTACACCTGTAACATCTGTAATCCCAGTACTTGGGAAGCTGAGACAGGAGGATCAAAGGTTCAAGACCAGTGTGCAGCAACTTAGCAAAGACCTGTTTCAGAAAATAAAATAGGGCTGTGTGGGAAGGTGTATCTCAGAGGTAGAATGCTCTTGGGTTCAATTCCCAGTACAACACACACACACACACACACACACACACACACACACACACACACCCCAAATATATATATGTATATATATTGCAATTATATATATCTTGCAATGGAAGTTTGGAATATCATGGACAAATATCTATCCAGAGCAGATGAAAATGTTTTAGTATTCATAGAGCAAGTGTAGCAGGTCTGAAGGTTATTTTATTGAGAACTTTATTATTAGGATTACATTTAGTTATAAAATTTACCTTATAACTAACTTGCCTAAAAAGATCAGAATTAAGACAATCAGTAGGTGATAATGTACTATTTTTCTCTAACAATTCTCTGGGTCTAGATATGTATGTACTTGATCTACCCAGATAAAATTATAACAGGAAGAAATTTAATAATGCACACTCTACCAGAGAATGGGAGAAAAAATGGTTTCTCTTCATATGCTTTGGTTTAAACACAAAATCACTGGGTTGGTGTACAGAAAATTAAGCCAACTTGAATCCTAGAATGTTTGTGTAGAAATCGATAATATTTGGGCATCAAAATACTCACATGCTCACCAACCCAACAACTGGATTGAGACTTAGTATCATACTTATATTCCAGTTGGTTGCAGGTTGTGTGAGATATCTAGTTTTTAGATATTATTACCACAGAGCCATGCCTGAAGTATCTTCTTAGCAGAAGTACTTTTAGTAATAAAAATGTCTGCATCACATTGTGATTTCCTTATAGTAGTGCTAAGTGGTGGTCACGGAACTATTCTCCCTCGAGTCACATGTACCCTTATTTCAACTAGTTATGGACAAGATACTGAATGAATGACAACTCAATCTGAGGTCACAGGGCATCAAAGGCATATGTCATTGCACACATATTCAATTTTCCCCTTAAAATCACTCCTCTCTTTTATGGCATATCTTAGAGCAGTTCTTAGCAGCAATATTCTTAGCTTATTCATCAATCACTGATTTTATCGTTAGCATCTAAAAACAACAGGACCAGCATACTACAGGAGAAAAGGAAGTAAAAAAGCAGTACTTCCAAGCACAAAGGCCCACTTATTTCTGTAATTTGAATCATTGTAAAGAAATATCCGAGAGCAGTTTTTAAAAATAGTAATCTTCAGGGCCGAGGGTGTTTTTCACAATTATTATCTGATGCAAAAACATGGAGAAGAAGACGAGAGAACTTAACTTAATCTGATTAGATCATCGATGTAAATGAGCTGTCTGTGCACTTTCATCGTTACAACCTGAGCCAAATACTGCTATTTGCATAGCTGAATGCATCACTGTGAATCTCACTATCATGTGCAATTACAATACACCAATAAAGACTTGAAAAAAATCAGAGCTCTCTGCTGACCTGGGAGCTCTAGGGATGGATATTATTAATATTGGAAGACTTTGCTTACAGTGGAAAATACTGCAAAATTAACTGAGAAGCAACCACTGACAGGGAAGCGTTCCATGGTAACAGGTGCCCTGTTGTGTAGAAAAGAAGACCCAAACTGATGCCTCCAGGGCAAGGTTGGGGGCAGAGGGCTCAATATGCAAGCGTTACAGAAGGCTCATACCCAAGTTTCTCAGAGAGAAAGCGGAGGATCACTTCCTTTGTTATGCCTAAAATGACCTCCTCTGATCTGAAACTCAAGAGAACCCAGTTTAAGCCAACATAGAAATGGCCAATATTTTGGCTTTGTTAAACAACATGGCCTCTTGCTAACACAGCAAAACGTTCTCTCTAAATAAGCACCAGACACTAGTGTGTCTGCCGTCACCAGATACAGCCACATGCCTGTATTTTAATCAGAGATTTACATACAACTAAAGATTACAGATGGCTTTAGGTTCTTATCACAGTCTCTCAAGAAATGCTAGGAGGCTTTAAACATCTGGGATGTGTATACTTTGACAAAGCGGAGATAAGTGCTTTTCCTTTTTGTGAACTACATATAGTTTTATCTCAGGGAGGCGCTCTTCCTTTGTGGCATCTCAGCAAGAAGCCGCCAGTGTCTACTTTTCTTATGAGTAGAATGCTTTGCATTGTTGCGGGTTTATAATTACATGTTTGTGACTTCATCCCCAACAGCCTCACCCCATGAATACAGATAACATCTTACAAAAGGGGAGGCTGGGAACAGCTCAGACAGACTGGTGGGAGGAGAGGGAGGCTGATGTGTTCAGTGACCATCTCTTAGGGAGGCCCTGGGACAACTGGTGGGGGAACTCGGCTTTCCAGGATTCCGGAGCGGCCCATCGTCTAAAACACTGGCCTTCTGTTTCATGGGCTGTGAAGCACCCTTGGGAAGAAGAAGAAATACTCAACCTATAGGTTGACATTTTATTTATATCACATCTCTTGTTGAAGTGTTCTGAAGAACCCGAGGTGGCCGTGGCATTCCTTCTCTTTATTCACTTGGTTACAGTTTAAAATTTGAATAGCTGTTTATGCTGGAAGGCTGGACACCCAATCAGCAGTCTTTGAATGGAAGCTGTATTGTTCACTCATGGAAATGCCTGTTTCATCTGTCAGCTCTCTTGTATAGTGAGCCTAATAATTTATGCTTGCTAAAGATGTTTTCTGACCTGTGATTCCATTGCCAGTTAGGAAAGGGCTTTGGCAGCATTCACACTTCCTTTCGTAATAGGGGGCCAGTAAGGTACAATTGAGTGAAATTACTGCTCCAGTGCACTAATGGTGCCCGGACTCAGACTGAGGGAGGGCAGAGGGGTTGGGATGAGGGATCCCATCCTTTAAAGAGGGCCACTGGACTCCAAAGAAAGATCTCCTGGAAAGGGGCCTCTTTGGGAGCTGTCTCCTCCCCTGGAGGTCTGCGTGATCCCATGGTGGCCTGAGGCTGATTTAAGCACCTGTCGAAATGCTGCTACAGAACACTACATGGACTTGATGTTGCATCCACTAACACCAATAGAAACAGTTCATTTTCACCCAGGAAGCTCCTATCATCTCTGTAAATTTATCTTATTCTTTCTAAAAAAAAGAAGTGTTGTGATTCTGTTAGAGTGACCAATTTAAAACATGACCAATTTAAAACATACATATACACACACATACAAATCCATTGTGCCCTTCCAAGGAGAGACTCTGTATGCACTTCCAGTATGTTTTCTTTATCTTATTACTGTTGAAATCACATTATATTAAGTGGGGCTTTTTTAAATGGGCCAAGCTGCATTATAATTATAATCTTTTCAGGTCTTTAATTTGCAGGTTATTGGCAGAACTGTCCCAAAGAGAAGTTTTCTAATTGCAAATGGAATTACTCTCCAGGCAAAGAACATCTTTTTTTATTATTCTCTCATAAAACTTTACTTTTATTTCTCATACAACATCTATCTTATCCTTTGTAAAAGCAATTGGTGTACCTGTGTCATACCTTACCACTTTCGTCAGTTTCATGAGTTTGGCTACTTAATCTATTCATTTTATATATACTGCAAACCTCGTCTCAATGCCTTTCCTTTAGAAGGGACTTAATGAATATTGGCGAATTGATTTCAAGAATATTGTGAAACATTAAATTGAAATAGACTTTCTCCCTAAATACTCTTGAGAGACATATCTGAATATGCAATGACATCGATGAGTCCACTTAGAAAGCAAACTTCACCTGTCATAAAGTTTATGAAATGAGTAAGTAAAAATTGTAGGTAAGTTCTTCAAAACTGAAACTTCTAGAGATTTTTGGAGGGATTTTTTAAAATGTAAGTAAATGTTTTGAATAAAATAATTTAAAAATTGATTCTATTGACTTTTGGTTTTTAATCATTCTATTAACAAAAATGTCCAAACACTTATGTCAAATCTGGAGGTATATGGGTGTGATATTGAAGCACAAATAAAGGTTCCAAAATATTCCATGACAATGATAGCTGATGATGTTAGAGCACTTTGAAGATTATGAGGGCTTTAATATTGACATGGGCATTAATAATCCCTTTCTCTGGATGGCTTCATAAATGTTTCCTGAGTTGAGATCACTAAATGATTAAGGAACCGAGCTGGAGCCGAGCACTGGATTTGGACTATGAGAACCAACCTCCTACTGCCTCTGCCGTCTCATTTTTGCAAGTGGTTAAGCTATGTATCTTTTGTTTTGTTTTTTCTTTTAGGGTACTGGAGATTGAACCCGGGGGAATTCTACCTTTGAACTATATCTCAGCCCTTTTAGTTTTTTATATTTTTAATATTTTGAAACAGGGTTTTGTTAAGTTGGAGAGGGTCTTGCTAAATTGCTGAGACAGGTTTCAAACCTGCAATCCTCCTGTATCAGCCTCCCATGTACTGGGATTACAGGTGTGCACCACCATGCCTGACTACCATGTATCTTTTTAAAATAAATAAGCAAAAGATGGTGCTTACTATCTGGTTTAGCTATATACTTTGGCTTTATAGGAACATAGGATTTCAGAGGTAAAAGAAACTGTAGAACTTTTCATTTCACAATTGAGGAAAGGAAAGCTTTTGTTTATTATTTTTGTTGTTAATAATAGCAGATTATAGAATTTTTTACCTCACTATATTCTGGTTGCTGAAATAAGAACTATGTGGCATGGATATTATTTCTATTGTGCTAATGAAGAAACAAGATATAGAAGGGACTAGTGATTTTCCAAATATCACACTTTGAAAACTACAAAAACAGATCTGCTGTACCCCAAACGAGGTGTCCTAACACTTACACTATGACATGCATTAACTACAATTATACAAACAACTAATAGCAAAATTAGCTATTATGATATCTTATATCCCTGTCTGTTGCTTTTGCTAAACAATTGATAAGAACTGCATGAAGCTTTTTGCCCTGTCTTTAAATCCCTTTCCTTAATTTCATCTTTTCTTGGACTGCTCTATAGGGACAACAAACACCAAGAATTGGATTTAATTATTTTTTTAACTTCAAAGTTTTGGCCTACATTATTTTGGACTTGGAACTGACCAACTTTACTATACTGCTTATATATACCAAGTCTAAGAGTCCATGGATACTTACACATGCTTTATGGAAAGTCAGAAACAAGTATGAATTCAGAGAATGTTCAGAGAAGTGGCACTAGAGGTGGGATGACTGAAGGGTGCTTTCTGAAGGCAGATAAGCTACAGAGAAGATTCAACTTCAGTCTAGAAAAATGAAGGCTCCAAGAGTGGGTCATATTTGAATAAAGATAAAAAAATTATTATCTGATGATTCCAGGACACACATAGATATGTTCCCCAAATCCAAGCACTTTCCCCAGTGGTAATTTTTTTTAGACTTTATATATAACTGATAAATATTGTTTTTCACAACCAAACCTTTACTCTATGATAATTATAGACACTTCTGTGAGATCCTTGCCTACCTTGGTATTTCTAGTAGTTCTCACATAGTACCCCTCACTAGATAAATTCTTAAATATTTATTTAATTGAACTGAACTATAGTTTTCAGATGAATATGAAGTACAGTTTTGCAAATGATTAGTAAATTTACAAGTCTTGTTATTCCAAGAAGTGATGATAGACTTGCACTCTCAGCAGATTCAGAAATCCTTAGGTTAGATTCTGGTAGACCAATAGCTGATTGTTAAGGAACTCAGACATACTTGCAGGAATAAATTACTTTTGGAGGTGTGAACTTGAGTGACAACGTATCCTTCCCTAGAATGCCTCTGGCACATTGGACTGGATGATCCTTGTCTGACTTAATATGACATTATCTTTACTGATATTTTTACAAGTCATACTAAATGTGTGTGGAAACCTCATCTATCAGTTTCTTTCAAATGTCCTGTCAGGTTGTACTCATTATGAAATACTGTCATTATTGTCATTCTAGCTGATATTACTTTGATTAACCTCAGTGGTTTGTTCAATTTTTTCCCCTTTTTTGGTCAGATGAGGACTTGGAGAAAGTTAACGTGTTAACACACTTTTAACTCAGTGTTAACAATGGGAATTTGGTACTCTAGATTTCCTTCTTACCTAGCATCACCACAGTTCCTCAACTGAATTCCTTGGCTGTGATCTCAAGGGCTTCGAAGGGAGCCCCACCTAGACTTGCTGACATAGATGGGTAAGAAATAGGTGTCAAAGAACAGCTTGTGGATAGCTCCAGATTATGACTTGTGATAGCTAAAAGCTCTTATTTCCTATCCCCACCTTTTTTTCTTTCCTCTCACCTTCTCAGTCTCCTATAGAGATGTAAGCACCACAGCTACTAATAAAACAATTTGGCTTTTTGTAGCAGATGGGGACCTCCATCTGGTGTAAACATGTAGAGGGATGCCCTTGGTGCTAGTTAATGGGAAATGTGGGCAGCAGGGATGAACTCCTCTTCATAAACAATGTCCCTTGTGATGAGTTTTTCATTCATTATAGCTTATGGTAGCTATGTGGGCCCAAAATGTAGCAAAGACCTAGGAATAGATTGTGGCCTCTTATAAACCCCAACTCTTCTACTGAGGAGCAGCCACTGGTGCAGATGTGTATTGTACAAATAATCCTCTTACACTAACTTTAAAGAAATACCACAATACTAGTTAGAGTATTTGCATAGAATAAAGCTACAGGCCAGTGTCATGCACATAGTAGACTTTTGGTATTGACTAAGTGCATGACATATAACCAAAACAAAACTCAATTGTGTATAGGTAAGCTGGTAGATAGTAGAGGGTATCCGTGGTATGTTATTCTCTTTACATTTAAAAGATGAAGGAGAAAGTTGGGGATTAGGTGAATGGGGCATAACTAATCTTCAAAGATAAGAGTGAGAATTTCCTTTGCTTATATTTATCAACATTTTTTCCTTCTTATCCAACAACTATTAGCTCAGATAGACAAAGTTAAATTTGGGATAGCTTTTGTAAAACTTCTATAATCTGGAAGATTCTGAAGAAAGTAGTTTATGTGTGGTGCTTTCCTAGCTGAAAGGTATTTTGTAAATCCTAATCATTAATTTTTATTATCAGGATATTTCTGTTCTTGCTTTTGCAGGCTAGGCAGTATGCCATGCTTTTCTGTGGAACAGATATCACTTCTCCATAAACAGGATCCTTTGGCTATTTCTCTTTGGTTAGCTATTTGATGAAAAGATTAAAGAATAAAGCTGGATCCAAGACCTATTCTGTAGCCTACATATATTTACATAAATTCCTTGAAAAGTAAATAAAAAGAACTACAAGAATAAAACGGTGAAGACATGTGAGATTCAAAGCAGCTACTTACTTGAAGGGTGGAAAAAGACAGTCTTGTGTCCTTACAATTAAACTGAGTACACTGGTTCATTTACTATTTTTGGTGAATTTTAATTGAGTTGTGTCTCATTTTTATAAATGTTGTCAATCTTCATTTTCTCTGTCTCCCACGTACTGACTTAAATACACACACACACACACACACACACACACACACACACACACACACAGATCCACATAGCAATGTGTTTGGGGAGAGTACTATGTGTAGATAGACACCAACTTCTACACAGTGACATGTACTGCTATAAACATCAAAACATCTAACTCTGATAGAACACCCGTAAGACTGAAAAAAAGAAAAAAAAAACTTCTTTTAAAGCATTTATTTTATAGACACAAAAGCTCAGCTAGTAATCAGTTTTGATAACTTTAGATGTCTGTTTCCCTGATGTAATGACTAGACTAGGGCAATAACAATACTTCATTATGCTATTCAAAGTGTATGGCAGGATTCAGTCGGAGCTAGACTCAAAACCTGGCCCACAGCTGAAAGCAGAGATGATGCATTAATGCACAGCGACACCCTCTCCCCCACTGCTCCCCGCAGCATTCAGCCACTAATAATGGATATCATTTTTCTTCATAAAACTGGTGGTACTTGAATCAAGCACATGACAGTTAAGGTTTGTTTAGTCTTTCAAGCAGGTGATTACAGAATTGAACTTCCCAAGTGAGGAGCCAATGGAATACAAATAGTTAAGAACACGTTTGAAGGGGGAAAAAATTGCCCAGCCCCATCTGTCAAACTGTGCATATGACATCATCAGATATTCTGCACTTGTTTGCAGCTATTGAGGCCGGCCCGCCCTGCAGTCTACGCTTTGTGTTCCAGTTTCCTTTACAGGGCCAGCGGGCTGGAAAATTACCACATGCTGTCACAGTTAGCTCAGCCAGGTCTTGTTATCATTGTTTCCAAGGAATCCATTCATTCCGTTATTTTACATATTGGGCAGACGTCCTGCCACTGAGGCTTGGGCTGCAGTAACTTGAAGGGCCAAACGTTAATGGGCCTCTATTGTTGGTAGAATGGCAGTGCAATACGTGGGAAAAAATACCCAGACAGCTCCCTGACACTGGTTTAGGACCTCTAGACTTAGGGGGTAGCCTGTGAAGATCTTTTATGTAAACAAGCCTTCAATAAACAATGAATATCTCCTGTGTCAATATTCATAACCCATCAATAAAAAAAATATATAAACTTCAACTAGAAAGAAGCCCAAATGTATTATGGATGACGGAGGCTTTCCTTCAAATAATCTATAGAATGTGGGCAAGTCTCCTTCTAAACCCTGCTAATTTATTGGGGGGGGCGTTGTTGAGACTTTAAGAAAAGAAAGGCATTTGATTTGGGGCTGGCCGAATTCTCAGTGCAGAAGGTAATACAGTGTATAAGTTTTGTGGTTTCCACTACTTCTGGACAGAAATAAAGACCAGGCCTTGGTGACACATTACATCTTTACCCATGCAGGCAATTTAAAAGAAGTTAATGAAAGCATTAGAAAAGTTGCCTAGGATAAAGCTTAACTTTGGGAAATGTGATATCTTGATTTATTAGCATAGATAAGAATAACATTTATAGAATAAAAAAAGAACAAAGCAATACTGAAGTAAGAAAATCCATTATTTTTCGAAGATGTACAGCAGGACTGCAGTTCTTGTTATTGTTTTGTTTTGGTTTTTTCCTAAATGGGAAACATTCACTTTCCTGTTTCAAGACAAATCTGAATCTTGAGTAGATAGTATATTGGAAATGGACTACAAAGGTGGTATAGATGTTCTAATTTTTCTTACTAGTCCCAGAGATGTCTTTCACCTGATTTTCTTGGCCTTGGACAAGAGAAGACTCGGTAACTTACCTGGCTGCTAAAAGTGGGATGGCATATGGTAATTAGTTAAGTCCAGGGGGCACTTACTACAACTGTAATTCAAAGCCAATCATTTTAAACATTCTAAGGATTAGTTCAGCTGTTACTTCTGCTAATTTGTCTTCTTGATTCTTCACAGAACCACAAATGGCCTTATAGAAGTTTACATTAGAATGGTTCTTATCCCAAATCATTTGAAGAATTAGAACATAAGGGTGAGCCATTGGTGTTAGACTGATTGAGAAAGAGATGGGAATAGCCTGGTTCTGACAAAACCTGTACTATATTTAAGATCAAAGATACTGTATTCAAAAAGTTGTTCTATCCTAAAGTCAGGTTTGTCATTTTGTCTTTTTTATAAAACATATTCTCATTCAACTAATATCATTTTTGTGTCTGGCAGCTAATTTTAAATAGTTCCCCCTTTCAGCTGACATTAAGAGCCAATTGAGATAAATTTATTTTTCCATAAAAGTAATATATGTCAGGACTAGATTTCCTAAGCCAAGCCCTTCAAGCAATCATCATTTTGTAAACCATCGATAATATCATCTTTGAGGGAAAAAAAAGATTTCTTCTTCACTGTAAAAAATGTTACATTAAAATAAATATTAAAATGTGGCAGTCTGCATTCAAATATAATATTTTAGTGAGTCTTACAGAATTTCAAAATCAGTTATTTTTAAAAGAGTAAATAGCATCCTTTAAAATCTGTTGCTTTATTCGTCCAACATTTCTTTCAGCTCTCAACTTGGTTCTTAGGCAGGATTTTTGTAAGATAAAACACAAGTTTTGACAAAGAAATCTACTTTGATTTCAGAGGTACGTTTGGCACACTACTCCTGACACATCAAAGTAACATCTTTATCTCCAGATTGAAAATGACTTTTTATTTAACCTCAAATTATTTAATAGACTATTGAATGAGATATTAAAACATTTAAGAAATGTATTAAATTTAAGCCAGGTAGAGTGGCACATGCCTGCGATCCCAATACTTGGGAGGCTGAGACAGGAGGATCACAAGTCCAAGGCCAGCCAGGTTAACTTACTGAGACCCAGTTTCAAGATAAAAACAAAACAAAACAAAAACAAAAAGAGATAGAGATGTTAGCTGAGTGGTAGAACTTCTTGGGTTCCATCCCCAGTAGCAGCCCCCCCCCCCAAATATATTAAATTTAAAAACAGCTTTTCAGTAATCATTAAAGAACTGTTCTCTTTACTTGAGCAAAATCCTACATTTATCACCACAATGTCTATGTCAAGCTGTATTGTTCAACAATACATTCAAAGCAAAGCCAAATTATGCTTTCAAGTTTTCTGGAGCCTCACATGAAAAGTAATTATCCTATGGAAGCCAATTTATGAAGAGAAATACCATTAATAGTGGCTCTTCTTACAAAAATAGTAATCAACTACAGCTACCTCCTGTATTAAAACTAAAAGTCTCAGCTCTACTAGTCAATCCTCATAATTGTCTAGAATGAATAGAAAATTTCAGATAAGTCTATCACTTACCTGTTAGAAGTGCTTTCCATGTCTGTGTTGGGTCCAGAACTCTGTTCTCAAGCCCAGTTTCTCCTTCTCTGTCACCATCTGGTTCCCATAAAAAAAGTATTTCCTAGAAATCACAGTAAAATAACGAAAACTTGTTTTTTCCCCCAGATGGGCCTTCACATCACATTAGAAACTTTTGATAATATTAACAATTTTCTTTCATTTTGTATTAGAATCCCCTAATTTAAGAATTTGAGTAGCCTAACAAGATATGACCATGCAATCATTTCAGCAATTTTCATATCATATTAGTGAAAACAAATACTAATATAATAGGATGCTAACACGAAAACCCTTAATAGAACATGACAAAACTTTTCATATTTTATTTATGCATTCTGGTTATTCTTCTCTGATTCAACATTTTCCACTTTAGTTTATGGGAAAGTAGCATGGGTTTGCATGTTTTTGAATATCAATTAAGGGATATTGTGATACAACTGTAATGCAAAAGTTAACTACTATCATTTTGCTATAGGACCAATACATGTCTCTGGGTCATCAAATCTTTATCTGAATGATAATGCTTTCATTAGTTTTGATATTTATTTCAATTTAGTTTAGAAACCAAACTATTTGCAGAAAGAAAATAAGAAACTCTTTGCAGTTGAGTATGAAGATTCAGTGAGTTGAAGAAATAATGCAATTATCTTAGTAATTTACTGCATCTCTCCTACTCCGAGTATCCAGATAATTGAAGTAAAGGTGGCTTTTGCCTTGAATTATTCAGGCAATTGTTTTCATTTTATCCTCAGGTTCTCTTCCATTGCATCTAAAGAAATTTTCCTTTAACTTAGTTCATTTGAGCAGAGTTTCTAGCAATATTCAGTGAGAAAACAATTTGGAAGGAAATAGTCAAAATATCTCATCCTGAAAGCCTACCAATAGAAAGAGATAGTAAAGACACTGACAAAAAGGTCTTTTTTGAATCTGTCTCACTTATATCAAGAACTGCAATGGGATTAAATACAACATCCTCTCAGGCAAAAAAAGATCTGTCTTAATGGCAAAATACCTTGATCTTTTCAAAATTGCTTTGCACATTAAAGATATCATCAGTACACAACAGGCACCACTAAAAGAAGAGAGTTAACTCTACAGTTCTGGGCAGAAAACACAACTCTTACACACTCCCACTTGAATATATGGTGATTTGTGCAATTGAACAGGAAAATTTTTGCCTCCTCAATGTGCCTGGAACATTTTTTTCCTGACATATATCACACAGTCATGCAGTAGGGACATAGCTTCTACATTTCAGTAAACAGGATTCATATGAGGTCAAAATTATCCTTGAAAAGTTCTGTTCAGAAGAGACCACAAGGGAGGAGGATATATTTATTTACCCCGTCTATAATAAATCCAACACAATCTGTTTGTCATCCAGACTGCTATTTGTTCAACTGAAGATAAGATAGAAACCGTGGCTTGTGTTAGATTGTCATACCTTTAAAACACTCACTCATCCTGTGGTGAGATGTTCCCATTATGAATGGCAGGTAGGAACTGAGATTTCAGACTTTCTGGATCATGTTTTTTTTCAAGATGTATTAGCAATGAAAAGAATGGCAGGCAGAATTTAAATTTACTAATGTTTCTCTTTTTTTCTCCTCCATCAACTCATTTATTTTTTTTCCAGTTGGAATGAATATAGTTTACAATGAATACATGTATAAATGTTTCCATTTTATTTTCTTAGCTTTTTTTTTCTTCCTATCCTGACATTGAGTACCAGGAGCAGATTGATTTTACTCACTGCTGTAGTCTCAGCACCTAGTTCAGTGCCTGGCAAGAAGCAAGCACAAAGGAAACACTTGTTTAGTGACTTAATGAATGACTCAATCAATTCCGTGCTAGCAGATGCATGCACATTTGACCAAAAAGCAGAAACTAAAGATGTTTTATACCATAGATGTAAGCAATATGGGATGCCCTTGGAACTATTGCTAATAGAGGTCCAATAGATATAGGGTCAGCCAGATCCCAATCCTGGCACTGAACATTGTTGGGTTAGCCGGGTGTGGTGGCACATTCCTGTAATCCCAGTACTTGGAAGACTGAAACAGGAGGATTGTCGGTAGGAGCCCAGCACATGGTAACTTAGACACTGTTTCAAAATAAAAAATAAAATAGGGCTGGGGGCGTACTTTAGAGATAGAACACCTCTGGGTTCAATCCCCAGTATGATAAAAAAAAAAAAAAAAAGGAAAAGAAAGAAAGAAAGTTGTTGTGTTGAGAAACAAATTAGCCAGATTTTTTTTTTTTTTTTAACAGTGTCAGTTTTACGATTTGTCCTAAAACCAATGATTTGAGTTACAGGGGGATATTCACAAGCCTGGCTTGTGGCAGAGTCCTCTTAACCTACCTCCACATGGGTCTATCTCACTTCACATACTCCAAGGTGTAGCTTCTCCAATGCTGAATTATCACACAGCTGGAGTACGGTAGGAAGGGAATTACAAGACCTAGATCTTCAGCAGAGTTTATGACAATTTCTCCTTTTTAGTTTTCACAGGAATAGATTAGGATAAAGTGCTCTATGGGGCAATGAGATATCACTGAGAAGATGCTGCCATCTTACACTGCTGCCTAGGAGGTTCACCCCTGTGCTTGCTCTCTATCACAGGACATGGTCTGGTATAGTTAAGTGAAATTGCAAAAGGGCGTGTGTGTGTGTGTGTGTGTGTGTGTGTGTGTGTGTGTGTGTGTGTGACAGGCTTCGAACCACAACCAGGAAGATAATGCAGAAATGGAAGGAACAGAAGTTTGGGTTTGTCCATATGTAAATCTTTTAAACAACATATAAATGATTTACGTGTAATACACTCATTTTCTTAGAGAAAATAATAGTCTTTTCCTTCAGCAAAGGCAATACATCTCAGGGAACCAGCAAAACAGTAGCAGACTTAAGGCTTCCTTTTCTAGTAATCAGAGAGGAGCCATTATTGTGGCTCTGTCCCCCACCCGCTTCTGCCCTCAGACCTTGTCCCAAGGTGTGGAGTCCTAAAGCCATCTTTCTACCCACATCTTGATTGTGACAGCTCAGAGGGACTCTGTGGTATGCAAATGTGCTCTGTGCTTCCTGAGAGTACTGTGGTAAGAAGGTGGTGATACCGCAGAATATCTTCATTTTACTTAGACACAGTAAAAAGCAAAATACCTGATCAAAATAACCATAGAGAATTGTAGCAATTCTATTTGTGTGAGGAGGAAATAATTCTCTCTCAAATGGTCAGGTAAAAGGGAGGAAGGGATATGAAATTAGAAAAGTAAAGATAGAGCCAGATGTGGTGGCACATGCCTGTAATCCCAGTACTTGGGAGGCTAAAACAGGAGGATTGCAGATTTGAGAACAGCCTTAGCCAAATAGTGAGACTCTAAACACCTGTGAGATCTTGTTTCAAATTAAAAAATAAAAATAAAAAAAGACTGGGGATGTAGCTTGGAGGTAGAACACTCTGGGTTCAATTCCCAGTACCAGATTAAAAGAAAAAAAAAGTAAAGACAGATTAAGCTGTATTTACAGTTTAGCTCTCTCATTTCATACTTAAATGACTTTGGTCAAAGTGCTTACCTCTCTGATTCTTGGTTTCCTCATCTATAAAATAGGGATAATAATAGTACTGGTCTTTTAGAATTGTTGCAAAGATTAAACAAGACAATGAGGGTAATGGATTGAAACAATAAAATATTGGGCTTTATTAAGATATAGGAGTCCTGTCTTAGACCACTCATTAAATTTCAGTTGGGGAAAAAGCTTTATATGCTACTGCATATATGAAATACAAAATTCTTTAATTAGTCCCAGGGAATATATTTTGCAGTTAGATATTTTATGAATTGGAAATGTTAGAAATGGTTCTAGACTCTCATTTAAGATAATTATTCAAAAATCACACACATTTCATGTTTTCTTCATTTTTGTCAATTCAATTATTTTTGAATTGCCTTTTAAACAATTAATATTTTTAAAAATGTACAACCAATTACTTAGCTCATTCAAATCTTTTCTAGAATAAAGTAGGGCATAAATGGATAAATAAGATTATTCAAAATGAAATAGTACATTGCTGTATCATTATTGGTATTATTTTATTTTGCAACTTGAAAAGAATTATAGTAGTATGTGTTGTCTGCAATGTATATCTTCTGCAAAATATTTTGGATTTCATTCATTCTTTAAACCCCATACCCATAATATTTTTCTTTGTTATATTTTAAACCCTTCGAAGGTTTTTTTTGTACTTTAGAAAAATCATCTTCCCTTTTAATTTTTTGCTATATTTTTCTTTAAGGTGTTGATATGATTGACACAGACTTCCTAGACATATCATTTAAAGAAATCAAACCAGCTGGGCATGGTGGCCCATACCCGTAATCTCAGTACTTGGGAAACTGACACTAGAGGATTGCAAGGTCCAGGCCAGCCTCAGCAATTTAGTGTGACCCTCAGTAACTTAGTGAGACCCTGTTTCAAAATGAAAAAACAAACAAACAAAAAAATAGAAGATCTGGGAGTATGTCTCAGAGGTAGAATGCCCCTGAGTTCAATTCCCAGGACAAAAAACAGACAAGAGAAATCAAACAAATTATATGACACTGTAAGTAGTTCCATCTATTTTTTTTTTTTTTTGAGAGTCTTAGCAAATTAAGTTACCTGTTAAAAGAAACCTAGTTTATACCTGGCAGGAGTAGGGCTCAGTTTCCTGCCTCTTCCTCCATAGATTATAGTATTCATACTCCCCCGTAGGTATCAGAATTCCTGTAAGATCTCCCACACACGGCCAACACAATGGAGCCATTTCAAGATCTTTATTGAAGCCACCCATGTCCAATATGGTTCCTTAAGTAGAGGACACCCTGCCCTGAGTGTTTTCATCTCTTTAGGTTACAGTGAAAAACAATTTTTATTTTTTTGTAGTGGGGTTGAACCCAGAACCTAGTATGTGCTCAGCAAAAATGTTGTTACTCAATTCTCAACTATGACCCCAGTCCTATAGCAGAGTTCTAAGTTCTATCCAGATATAAAAAAATTGGATTCATATGAGAATTTATGACAAAGTGCTGAGATATTAAGGAAATATAGACTCAGTGGCAAAACACTTTGGGCCAAGTTCAAAGCTAGAAGGAGTTTGATTCACTTTCTCAGGAGAAAGTGTGAGACAAAGAATCTTCATGAATGGATTCAAGGATTCTTGGAAAGCCCACTATCCCTGTGCCCCAAATCGTCCTTAACCCACTGGATTTGCAAAGTACTTTGATTCTCCTTAAAATACAAAACTTTTGGGAAAGGTAATATCAGTCTTTCAGCCATCACTTTTTGTGACTGAAAGATAAATGAAAGCTATTTCTAAAATGGGGAGAAAAGGAGAAATTGGTCAGTTTTCCTTAATACTTTTTACCAAAAATTAACACTAAAAGTAATCTTTTCATGATAGGAATCTAAAAGAGAATCTTAGAGTTATTTCTTTAACTTCATGTTCTGATATGTGATTTGTTTTTTAGTGCATCTAACTTTATTATTCTACTGTTCTATATAAAAATTCCATTAATCATAATGTGCAACAGTAAAAGGTTCTCCTAACGCCGTCACTTAAGTCTTTATTATGTTGAAATTATAGACAAATCTTAAAGCTCCAAACATTTATAGTCTAGAAAATATACTTCTTTTTCATTTGTTTTTGTGCATTTACACTTTATAGTTCAGTTATGAAGTCTTTTATGTTATGGTTTCTTATTTAATAGTAGATAGATTCGACCATTATGTATCATATTTAATACTAGAAAGCTGAGATTATTTTTGCCCTCAAAATTCTTTTTCTTAGTTTCCCACATATTAATTAATTAAATTAGTTGATTGTAAAGTGAAACCCATTCTGACAGATAAGTCACCAATGGTCTGTCATCTGGTAGCAGGAAAGACATCTCATCATCGTGTTTCATTCTTTGACTTTAAAACTGAGATAGCAATGATTTATTTTTGATCCTAAATTAATTGCAGAATCAGGATGGGCATACATAAAAATCTCATAAGATTATAAAATTCCAAGATATATTATTATTATTTGATTATCTGCATAGTTTCTTTAATTTTCTGATCTTGAGAAATAAGACAATAAAGATCTTTGTATTCATTTAAAAGTAAGTGGGAGCTATGACTTTTTATAGCAGCCTGTAGTTTTTTGTTTATTTGCTTATTTATTTGTTGTACATTCTTGAGGAATGTTGAGCATTTTGACTCATTTTCCTGAAGTGGAACCCTAAATTTTCTGTTGAATATAATTTTCTTAGCCTCTCTTTCTTTAGTCTTCTCTTTGTCTTTTCTTCTTTCTGGTGCCTCATAATGTACTCATTGAAGTACTAAAGAATAATCTGACATCACTGAAAATATTATTAACATGTAACTTTCCTAAATTCTCCTCTAGACCCTTATACTATTAATGTCTAAGACTTAACACCGCTTCCCTGTGTTACTACACTTGGCACTTTGCTTTGTCCTGCTTTCTGCTCTTTAGCAAATTTCTATACCATGCACAATGCTAATTTTGTTACTGACAATCATTTTCTTTGGAACACTATAAAGTATACTTGACTAAAAACTTTACTCTTCTGGTTGGCTAGGTAGTCTGCATTAAAATGATCTCTCTTTTTTATATTTTTATTGGTGCACTGTAGTCTCACATCATAATGCAGTTCATAGCGCTAGTGACATACATGCAAGCAGCACTTGGTGGGCTTTCCTCTGGCTCCCTCCTCACTCTCCACCTTCCCCATACAGGTATTGAGATTGGCATTGGTATTCTCACATATGTACATTATGTCTATGGAAGTGATTCCTTCAATGATCCTTCCTTTTGCATTCCCATCCCCTAGACCACATATTCATTTAATTTTACAAAAACATGCTCTTTGAGGCTGAAGCAATTTGAATGTGATTCACTGACTGCAATGCTTCTGTTTGAAGCATATGCAGTTGAAAACTTATTTGCAAGAAAGACAAACACAGATTTGATCTTCTGAAATGAAATCTGGGTCTTTGATTGACCAAAAGATATGGAAGAATTGTTGACAAATTGCAGACACTGAGGCAAAAGTAAAAATCTTTCATTCGTCATAATTTGCCAGTGATAAGGTGTATACAAAAGAACAATAGTGGACCCAAATACTCCACTTTAGGTTTCTGCCCAGTGACTTGCAGTAAGATTACTGTAAAAGACTTTCAATTCTTTACTGTCAGTGTCTTTTCATTTATCATTTTGGAAAATCCTTCAGGATTGTAACCATGAGTTATCTCAAGGTAAATCCCGTAGCTGCAAGAACTTCTGGAGAGTATTCTCTGGGCAAATGGGCAATGGATTGAAACATAACTCTATAATGCAAGTGCTCCTGTCTATAACTGGAAAGATGGGAGTGGGAAAAGTTGAGTTCTCACCACTACTCAGAAACCAGGCAGTTAGAGGCTCTGAAGTCTCAACCTGTGGCTTTAATTTGGTGAGAGAGAGTTTAGAAGACACAAATGTTTTATTACCACTTAAGATGGACTATTACACATTATCAATTCTGCTCACATTGGTGAGTTAGGCACATACATGCAAGGGATACTGGGAAATGTAATTTGTGGCTGGTCCAACTTTTCCCACCAACAACCCTTCTCTATGGAAGGGGAGCACAACCCTAGGTGAGCAGTAAGCTACTTCTGCCGTAAGTAATGCAATGTAACGAACTAGTGCAAATCAAGGACCACCTACAGTAGGGTTCTTCCATCACAGCCCAGTCTCCTGGATGAGAATCCTTTCTTTTTGTTTTTCAGATATTTTGAGCTCCAATTTCTGATACCATGGTAGCATAACTTTATTTATTTATTTTTTACTCTCAATAGTAAAAGATTCATATATTTTCTTTCCTTTTAAAATTTGACTAGATACGAATTTCATTAAAAAGAGTGAGAACACTTTCCTGCTGCTTTTTCCACCTGTTTGATTTAAAAAAAAAAAAAAAAAAAAAAAAGCTTTTTCTGGATTTGGGAGCATCCCATGATTCTTTGCAATACAGTAAATTTGTGCTGCCAATGGTTTCTCTAGACATACCCCATGCTCGCTTATAAAGATCTGTTTTTTGTTTTGTTTTGTTTTTTGCTACACTTTCTGAATGGTTTGGAGAAATAAGAGGATATTTAACTATTCTACTAGTCATGGTTCTCCAGAAAGACAAACCCAGTAGGATGGATGGATCAATGATAGATAGATAGATAGATAGATAGATAGATAGATAGATAGATACAGACAGAAAGTTGCTGCTTAACTTAGGATGGGGCTACATTCTGATAAACCCATTGTAAGTAAAAATAAGTAAAAAATTGCATTTTCTGCCTTGATAAATCCATCACAAGGTCAAAAAATCAAGTTGAATCATTATAGATTGGGAATTGTGTTCATAGATATATAAAAGGAGATAAATTCGGAGAATTATCTCATGCAGTTATCGAGGCTGAGAAGACCCATGACAGGCTGTCTGCAAGCTGAAGACCCCAGGATGCCAATAGCATGGCTTAGTCCAAATTCAAAAGCTTCAGAAACAAAGAAACCAGTGGAGTAATTTTATCTGAGGCTAAGGTCTAAAAGCACCAGGAGGCTGCTGGTCAAGTCCCAGAGTCCAAAGGCCAAAGAGCCCAGAGTTCTGATGTCCACGGGTAGAGAAGAAGGATGCCTGAACGGGGGTGGGGAGATTCTCCTGTCTTCTTCCTTTTTGTTTCATTTCTGCCCCAGCTGACACATGGTTCCTACCCACATTAAGGGTGGATCTTTCTCCCTCAGTCTACCAACTCACAAGCCAATTTCTTCTAGAAACTCCCTCATAGTCACACTCAGATACAACACTTCATCATGCATATAAGCATTCAATTCAGTTAAGTTGATACCTAAAATTAGCTGTTGTAACACTATACCCATTGTTGGCTCCTTTCTATAAGTTGTCATCATTCCTTTATGGAGGTAATTCTGTTATATCCATAAACATGTACATATTGTAGCCCAAATTTTAGTACCTTTTAAAAGATAATGCAAAATTTGGCCAATACAAAGATTATTTTCCTGTATGCCTAACACCATCCTAAAAGCCTTCATATTCCTTAGATTTTTGCTATCTCATATTACATATTGAATAAGATTCTTTTATTATCTTATCTTAGCCTTTAGTGGGTACCCGGGCATAGCAGATATCATTTAGACATACTTATTTCTCCCCCCCCCCCTTTGGTATATATACCCAGAAGTAGTACTACTGGATCACTCTATAGTTCTATTTTTAATTTTTGTAAGAAACTCCATACTGTTTTCCATATTGGCTTTAGTAATCTATATTTTTACCAGTGGTGTACAAATGTTTCCTTTTTTCCATATCTTTGCCAATGCTTGTTTTTTGATAATAGTAATTCTAACAGATATGAGATGATATCTCATTATGGTTTTTTTTTTTATATATTCCCAGTGGCCATTTTCACATCCTCTTTTAAGGAATACCTATGCAGACCCTTTGTTGACTTTTTTACTCTGGCTATTTGTTTTCTTAGTATTGAATTGCTTAAGTTCCTTATAGGTTTTAGGTATTAACTCCTTATCAGATGTATGGTTTGCACATATTATTTTCCCATTCTGTAGGTTGTCTCTATACTCTTTTGATCATTTTCTTTGCTATGAAGATTTTTGTTTTGATGTAATCCTATTACTCTATGTTTGCCTGTTGTCTAATTGTCTATGCTTTTAGACTTGTACTTAGAAAATAATGACCCAGATGGATCGGGGTGAAGCACAGAAGTAGAACATTTGTCTAGTATGCACAAGGCATGGGTTTAATCTCTAGTACCACTATATGTGTATATACATACATACATACATACATACATACATACACACAGGATGCAGTGGCATATACCTGTAATATCAGTATTTGGGAGACTTGAAACAAAAGGACTGCAGGTTTAAGGTCATCTTGGGAAAGCTAGGGAGACCCTCAGCAACTTAGCAAGATCTGTTTCAAAATAAAAAATAAAAAGGGCTGGGGGTGTAGGTTGGAGGTAGAATGGCCCTGTGTTCAATACTAAGTATCCAAAAAAAAAAAAAGAATTACCCAGACTAATGTCTTGGAATTTTTTCCCTTGTGTCTTTTTCTAGTAGATTTATAGCCTTATACGTAAGGCTGTAATCTATTTTGAGTTAGATTTTAGAGATTTGGTTGTCTTTCTTCTTCATGTGGATATCCAATTTCCTAAAGGCACTCATTGTCTTTTATGCATTGTGTGTTCTATACATCTATGTTAAATATCAATGTATGGATTTATTTCTGGGTTCTCTATTCTCTTCCATTCATTTCAATCTGTTTTTACACCATTATCATGATTTTCTAAATACTTAAACTTCGTAGTGTATTTTGAACTCTGGTAGTATAATGGCTCTGAGTTTGTTCCTTTTGTTCAAGATTGCTTTGACTCTTCAGGGTCTTTGCAGGTTCTATGCAAATTTTAAAAATATATTTTCCTGAGGAAAAAAAAGTAACTGGAATTTTTATAAGGATTGTGCTGAATCTGTAGATCACTTTAAGTACTCTGGACTTGTTAATTATATTAATTTATTTCAATTCAGTAATGTGGAATATTCAATTATTTCTCTTTCCAAGTTTTTTTTTTTATTATTAATGTTTGGTAGTTTTCAGTATACAGATCTTTTACCGCCTTAGTTAAATTTATTCCTAGTATTTTATTTATTCATTTATTGATTGATGCTGTTATAAATGACATTGTTTTCTTGATAGTTTATTGTTAGAGTTTAGAAATGCAAGTGATTTTTGTATGTTGATTTTGTCTCCTACAACTTTACTGAATGTGTTTATTAGTTTTAGCAATTTTTTTCAATCTTTTTTGGTAATGTCTCTACATAAGATCATGCTATTCGCAAACAGAGAATTTTACATTTTCCTTTCTGATTTGGATGTCTTTTATTTCTTGTTTTGTCTAATTGTTATGGCTAGAACTTCCAATACTATGGTGGATATAGATGGGGAGAGTGGGCATTTCTGTTGTGTTTCTGACCTCAGAGAAAAAACTTCCACTTTTTCACTGTTGAATATGTTAACTGGACTTGGCATACATGGCCCTCACTATATTGAAGTACATTACTTCTACAACTATTTGTTGAGAGTTTTTAATCATGAAAGAATGTTGATTTTTGTCAAATGCTTTTCTACATCTATTGAGATAATAATAATTTTATCTTTCATTCTATTAATGTAATACATTTCATTTAGGGCTTTCAAATATTTGAAACATCATTGAATTTCAGGGATAAATTATACTGGAAAAAGGTGTATGATCTTTTTCATGTTCTGTTGAATTTGATTTGGTTATATTTTGAGTATCTTTTAAATCTATGTTCATCAAGAATATTGACCTATAAGTTTTATTTCTTTGTGTTATTTGGCTTTGGTATTAGAGCAATAATATTATTGAGCTCTTAAAATAAATTTTGAAGCATTCTGTTTTCTTCAAGTTTTTGAGAGAATTTGAGAAAGATTTCCATTAACTTAGGTATTGGTAGAATTTAAAAGTGAAGCCATCGGGTTCTGAGTTTTTCTTTGCTGGAAGTTTTATTATTATTGTTATTGGTGATTACTAGTATCATTACCAATTCAATCTCCTTAGTTGTTATTGTTCTGTTCAGATTTTCTATTTCTTTATAATTCAGAGTAGGAATTTATTTGCTTGTTTATCTAAGGTTGTCTGGTTTGCTGTCCTATAGTTGTTTATAGTAGTCTTTTATGAGCCTTTGTACTTCTGTGGTATCAGCTATAATGCCCACTCATTCACTTATAATTTCATTTATCTGAGTCTTTCCATGTGTAGCTGATGATTTGCCAATTTTGATTATCTTTTCAAAAAGTCAAATCTTAGTTTCATTAGTGTTTTCTATTGTTCTTCTAGCCTCGGTTTCACTTATTTCTGGTTTGATCTTTTAATTTTCTTCCTTTTGTTCACTTTTGGCATAATTTGTTCTTTTTTCTAATTTGCTGAGTGTAAAAGTTAACTTGTTTATTTGATATCTTTTTTTCTGTTTTCTTTGTTTATTTTTACTTTTATTTTGGTCCTGGGAATAAAATGCAGGGGCATTCTACTTCTGAGCTAAATGCCCACCATTTTCATTTTCTGAAACAGGGTCTCACTAAGTTGCTGAGCCTGACCTCAAATCTGTGATCCTCCTTTCTCAGCCTCCCAGAGATCTTTCTTCTTATTGTAGGAATTTACTCCTATAAATTGCTGTCTTAGAACTGCTTTTGATGCATCCTGTAAGCTTTGTCGTGTTGTACTTCCATTTTCATTTGTTTCCCAATTTTTTTCAATAATTTTTTATTCTTTTTTTGAATTACTGGTGGTTCAGGAATGAGTGTTTAATTTTTACATGTTTGTGAATTTTCCAGTTTTCCTCCTGTTACTGATTTCTAGTTTCACATCATTATGATTAGAAAAGATACGTGATTGATTTTAATGATCTTACTTGTTTTGTGGCCTAACATATATTCTATCATGGAGAATGTTTCATCTGCTCTTGACAAAAATGTGCATTCTGATATTGTTGGATGGAACTTTCTACATATGCGTCTTAGGTCCATTTGATCTATAATTTTGTTCATGTTCCATGTTCTCTCTTTCTTGTTGATTTTCTGTTTAGATAATCTGTTCATTGTTAAAGGTGGAGTATTGAAGTTCCCTACTGTTATGGTATTGCTGTCTCTTTTCCTTTTTTTGGTTAATGTTTGCTTTATATATTTACATGTTCCAATACTAGACACCTATCTTTTTGAAATTGTTATATCTTCTTGATAAATTGAACCCTTTTCTATTATACAGTGACTTTTTTTTATGATACTAGGGATTGAACTCAGGAGCATTCTGCTATACCTCCAGCCCTGTTTTGTTTTATTTTATTTTATTTTTTGAAACAAGAGTCTAAGTTGAAGAGGGTCTTGGTAAGTTTCTGAGGCTGGCTGTGAACCTGCGGTCCTCCTGTTTCAGCTTCCTAAGTACTTGGATTACAGGCATGTGCTACCATGCCCAGCTGCATACAGTGACTTTTTAAAAAAATCTCTTGTGTCAGTCTTTTAATTCTATTTTATCTTATATAAATATGGCCACCGCTGCTGTCATTAGCATGAGACATCATTTCATATTTTTCACTTTAAGGTATGTTTGTCTTTAAAGTTGAAAGGAACCTCTTTCTTTGTAAGCAGTAGATAGGTGGATCTTGCTTTTCTCTTTTTATCTATGCAATTATACCTTTCTTTTTTTTTTTTCAGCACTAGGGATTGAACTCAGGGCTGTTCTATCTCCAAGCTACATCCTCAGTCCTAATTTTTATTCTTTATTTTGAAACAGGGTCTCAATAAGTTGTGGAGGGCCTCACTAAGTAGCTGAGGCTAGCTGCAAACTGGGATCCTCTGGTCTCAGCCTCCCAAGTACTGGGATTATAAGTGTGCACCACCATGCTCAGCTGCAACCATACCTTTTGATTGGAGCATTTAAACCTTTTAATTAATCATTAGTAAGTAAGGATTAACTATGACTGTTTTGTTAATAAAAAAAACCTGGGTTTTTTTTGTTTTTATTGTTTCTTTCTTCTCCTATCACTGTCTTCTTTAGTGATTTGATTTTTTTTGTAGTGATATGCTTTGATTCCTTTCTATCTTTTATGAATTTATCATAGTTTTTTCTTTGTGGTTACCATGAAGCTTAATAAACCATCTTATACTAGTTATAGCATATTTTAAGTGGATATTAACTTTGCATACAAAAACTCTATATTTTTCTTCAGTTCACAGTTTGTTATTGATGTAACTATTTTTTATATTTTTATCCATTAACAAATTATCATAACTGTAGCTATTTTATTACTTTTGTCTTTTATACTACTGTTGAAGTGCACCACCATTAGAGCATTGTAGTATTCTGAATTCTTTGATTTTACAGGAAGTTTTATATTCTTATGTGTTTTCATGTTGTTAGTATCCTTTTATTTCAACTTGAACAATTTCCCTCAGCACTTTTTTTTGGGGGGGGGGTGTAGGGCAAGTATAGTGATAAACTCCATTAGCTTTTGTTTGTCTAGAAAAGTCTTTTTCTTTCACTCATTTCTGAAAGACAGATCTGCTGAAATAATATTTTGGGTCCACACTTTTCTCTTTCAGCACTCTGAATATATCCTCCCACTCTCTCCTGGCCAGCAAGGCTTCTCCTGAGAAATCCACTCATAATCAGTGATGAGTCATTTTTTCTTTTGCTGCTTTCAAAATTCTCTATGAGTTTGAGAATTTGATTATAATTTGTCCCAGAGAAAGTTTCTTTATGTTTAGTTTATATGACCTTCTGAGTGTTCATTTGTCTTTAGATTGGGAAGTTTTGTGTGTGTGTGTGTGTGTTTGTGTGTGTGTGTGTGTGTGTGTGTGTGTCTATGTGTGTGTGTTACTGGGTATTGAACCATTCTCCCTCTAAAGTACACTCCCAGCCATTTTACTTTTTCTTATTATTATTTTGTTTTGAATCAGGGTTTTGCTAGATTGCTGATAGTCTCACTTAGTTGCTGAGGCTGACGCCTAATCTGCCATTCTCCTGTCTCAGCCTCCCAAGTACTGAGATTACAGGCTTGTGACACTATACTCAGATTGTTATTTCTTAAAATAAATAAGCTTTTTGATCTTTACTTTTTTTCTGTTCTTTACTGGATTTTCATAATGCATCTCTCTCTCTCTTTCTCTCTAATATATACATATAAAGCATGTAATATGCATATGCTCTTGTAGAGGTATGCAATTTCTCATGTGTATTGATCTTTTTTTTATTCT
The DNA here is from genome assembly GCA_004027655.1 of Graphiurus murinus. NCBI lineage: Eukaryota > Metazoa > Chordata > Mammalia > Rodentia > Gliridae > Graphiurus > Graphiurus murinus. The sequence continues at coordinate 31,655 of PVLC010016214.1, forward strand.
TTCCCTTTTTGTTCATCTGGGTAACTTTAAATGCAAGCTCACTAATTCTTTCTTCTTCTTAATCAAGTCTCCTGTCAAAAGCTCTCTATGGAATTTTTTATTTCAGTCATTGTGTTCTTCAGCTCCAGAATTTTTGTTTAGTTTTTTTCGGTGATTTCTATTTCCTTGTTGAACTTCTTTTGCTCACTTATTATTTTCCTGATATCATTTCCTGATCTCTATCCCTGTTCCCTTGTTGCACTCTGAGCTTCTTTAAGATGATATTTTGACCCCCCTTAGATCATGTATTTTCATTTCTTTAGACTTGGTTTCTGGTGCTTATATTTTTTCTTTCTGCAATGTCTCGTCTCTCTTATTAGTTTGTATTCTTATGTCTCTGCATTTAAAGATGTAGGTATCTTTTTAAGTATTTACAGACTGGCTTTGGCAGTTAAAGACTTTCATTAGTCAGATTCAGAGTTATTGGGCATGGCTCACAGGAAGGCTTGCCACTATTGTCCTCTGGCTGGCTGGCTTAGTGCCTGGGTCAGTGGGCAGGTGAGTCTGACTCTTGGGATCACCATGAGACATTCTAGTGCTTGATTCCACATAGGCAGAACTGAACTTGTATCCACCATGGAAAGTGTGGAGCTTGGATCTACCTGGGTGATTCTGGCACTTGGACCATGGGGATAGGTATGGAACCTGGGTGCATAGGTATAGGCCTGGATTCTGGGTTCACAGAACATAATCTGGCATTGTGCTCCACTAAAGTACTGAAATCTCTCACCTAGATTCCTTAGCTATTGTGAAATTATTTTTCTGCATGGATGATTTTTCAAGTTTTTTTTTTCTTTTTGAGGGTACAGGCACTGGAAACTCTAGTTCTGCTGTTGGATTGACAACTCTGTCATTTAAATGTATGTTGTAAGTATAATTTTAATTGACAATGCTTTTTTATGTTTGAGTAGGTATAACAGAAACTAATCAAAGTCCCAAATCACATACTATGGTAGTGGGGGTAATATACCCTCTCTAAATCTGCTTGCAGGTCTAGGGGGAGCTGAAAGAACAGCTAACAACCACTACTTCTAGAAATCTTGACAGGCAGAAGTTGCTGAACTCCTAAATCTAAGCATGATTATTGTCAAGGAATAAACTAAATTTCCCATGTCTTCAATATGTACATGACATTAACTAATTGCCTTTCTTTAGAGGACTATTATATGGAAATATAAAACTTTGTAAGGATGTAGACAACATTTTGGAACTTCAAGGAAGCACCCTAGCTTACTCTTTTCACACTGTAGGGATCTTTGAAGTTAGGTGAGAATTTTGAATTATTAAAAAAAAAAATGAAAACTTCAAAGAATCCACCCCCAAGTTCTTTCCATAATTCTGGCAACCATAAAAGAGGGTTAAAAGCTTCAGTTAGGTTGATATAGATGCATTCTCATCTGCTGAATGCAAGTAAAGTACCTATTATTTAATTTTGTGTCTTGAGATATGTCCCTAAATGTTCTCTAAAATCTGAGCATTAGTGATTGTGGCAAAGGCTTCCAAATGTAAATCTCTCTCAAGATAACAGAGGCAATAACTACTGTCTCACTCATCTTCTTGATAATGCATTAATTAAAAATACTTCAGTTAAAACCCAGGGCCTTAGATCAGATATAGGAGAGCACTAATAAAGGATCAGAGAGTGTCATGACCTTCTATCAAACTCTCCATTTTAATTCTTCTTGATTTCTATTTTATCTTTTGATGGTGGAGGTCATGGTATCCTACTGAAATGCCTCTATTGCATTGTGGACCTTTGAAACACAGTCCATTCCCAGTTATTTATTTTTTTAATCTTTGAGGACATATTTAAAACTGTTTCCATATAGCTCTCAGCTCTAAGAGAATAAATGGAGTTGCTATGGATTTTCTATGTTAGCTTCTATGTTATTCAGTTTCAAAACTATGTAGTTCTGGAAATTGTTAGCGGATTACAAACATTTCTGTATCACATTATGAGGATTTTTCCATAAGACATTTATTGATAATTAAAATAAATTTTATGAAAATGTACTGAATTTTCTGACAGATGAAAGAAACACATAGGGGTAATTTTGGTTTGTGTTGTTTGTGTGTGTGGAGGGGGGAGAGGTAGTGGAGATTGAACCCAGGGATGTTCTACCTCTGAGCTATACCTCCAGTGCTATTTTATTTTTTATTTTGAAACAGAGTCTTACTAAGTTTCTGAGGCCCTTGCTGAGTTACTGAGACTAGTCTTGAACCTAAGATCTCCTATCTCAGCCTACCAAGTACTGGAATTATAGGTATATGCCAACATACCTGATTACATAGAGATAATTTTCAATATGAATTTTTGAAGATTCTAGCTAAAATTGTGCAGACAATCAAAATGTCTAAAATAATTCTAGGAAAAAATATGCTCTCCCAACCATTAATGATTAATATAACAAAAATGAAACTTCAAAAATATATGGAATTGAATATATACAGGTGGGAGACAGAGAAGATGGTGACAGAGTAGGACCCTAAGGTGAGCTTCTTCCTAACTCATCTTGGGAGCTCCACATTGAGCAGCATCACACATCCCAGACTACATTCATGGGAGGTAGAAACTAAAGACAGAGAAACTTAAGAATATCTACAAGGACACTTTTAAATATCAAGGCTGAAAGAGAAAAAAGAAGCAACAGAGATCCAAGAACAATAGGCTGTACCCCTGACCAGCAGAAATTTTGGAAATCCCCCAAAATCTCATACTCAGCAATCTGAGACTTATTTCCTAGACAGTGAGGGCACCAGACACAGAATCTGACAGCCCTATGGCAGCACTGGACAGAAAAAGACAACCGAACCCACCACTCTGTCCCTCCCTGGCCCCACTGCATCCCCAGTGGCAGAAGTGAGTGTATGTCCCATGGGGAGGTGAGTGCAGATCGAGTACCATGGGCAATCAAAAAGAACCATAAAAAGAGAGGGTGGGAAGATACACAAACCTTGCTTGCACATTGTACACCAATTTCTGAGGAAAACACCAGGCTTGGAAGCAACAGACTAACCCAGCCTTTTCTGTGGAGAGCAGGAACTCCTTATGCTTCCTTTGAGACAGACTCTGCACCTGGCACCTGTACTTAGCACCCATGCAGATAGAGGGAGACACACTGGCCCAGGGTCTCACTAGAGACACAAGCACTGGGCCTGCAGTGAAATGCTTGAAATATGCTCAGGATTCTATAGTAATAAGTGGACTTTAAACAGCTGAAAACATCCATACCGGCCCAAAAGGGCTGCAGAAGCCAAGTACAAGAGTCTTTGTTGTTGTTGCTGTTACTTTCTGTTTATTCTATTTTTTGTCATTTTTGTTTGTTTCTTTGTTTTTTTTTTGTCACTGCTGTGTGTTTTTTGTTTTGTTTTAGTTTTTTTCCCCTTTGCATTTTTTTCTCTTTCTTCCCTCTTTCCTTTTCTTTTTCTTCTCTCCCTTTTTTGGTGGTTCTGGGGATTGAGCCTAAGACCCTGTGAACACTGGGTGAGCAACCTGGGCCACACCCCCAACCCCCAGGCTAGAAGAGCCTTTTTCTAGCAACCAGCTGTCAGGGCTAGCCCCTCTCTGCTTCTCCACCCTACTCTGCTTCATTAACAAATTCTTTGCTTTGGAGTAGCATTCACATCTCTCCTAAGAAAGCCTCAATCCAAGAAGAAAGAAAAACCCAATAAAAGACTATACAGAGCCACATGGTTCAACTCTTCTTCAACAAGAAAATTTGTTATTTTCAGATAATAATTCCCAAGGTTCCTTTTTTTTTTCTTTTTATTCTCCTTTCCTCTTGTATGTGTATATGTGAGAGACTGTCTATGTTCTGGTTTGTTTGTTTGTTTGCCTGTACCTTGTACTTTATCCATTTCTTATCACTATACCTATATATTCTATACTGTTT
>PVLC010016215.1:0-35846 GCA_004027655.1 Graphiurus murinus
AACTCTAATTTGTAAATTTATTTAAGAACAAGAATATATTTTATATTAATGATATTTCTTCAGTTAATATCTCCAGTGTAAATGCTAAACCAGAGGGAGTAGTGAGGATAGTAAATAGTAGTAAGTAGTAAATGCTACGGGGTGGAGAGAGAGAGAGAAAGACAGACACACAGATGGACAGACAGAATGAGAATGAATGAGCATATGCACACATATACACACATATGCATTTATTTTCAATTTGGGTGTTTTGTTTGTTTTTTAGTGATAAAATCTTACTTCATTGTTCATTGCCCAGGCTGGTCTCAAACTTCTGGGCTCAAGTGATCCTCCCACTGGCCTCCTGAGTATCTAGAATTATAAGTATTTACCACCATGCCCGGCTTTTATTTATAGACATATTTATATGTGACATTTATGTGTGACATAACTGAAATTTGTGACATACATATGTACTAGTTTGAAATCACAAATGGTATGTTTGATTGTTCATATAAAAATTTTGTTACTAGATATGCTTGCTAGTATAATCACATTCACATTGAAGCAAAACCTATCTTGAAGGTTTAACTTTAAAATTGGACATTTCAAAAATATTCAAATTCACTAAATTTTCAGTCTACTTAAGTCAATTATAAGCTTAAAGCGCATATTATAGGAATACTCATTTTTGTATATTTATAGCAACAGGTTAGCTGAAGAAAAAAATCTGTCAAATTTGGCAGTGGTTCAGAAAATATGTGAACCTGTCACTGTAAGCAGTCTCAAAGGGCGAAATGCATTACAGGAGCTAATTAACCTTAGAAAATAATTACACAAATATGCAAATGTTGTTTAGATAATTCCATGTGTTATCAGCTCAGGTAGTCCATCATAAATGCAGACCTTGCAGTTCCTAGGTGGTAGAATCTGGCGTAGTTGATAAGGCTTTGGTTACTGCATCACTTCTGTGTGGCATTTAACGATTAATGATGGCAAGAGTACACCAGGAAATTCAACCTGTCCTTTGAATGCAGCAGAATTCCACAGTGTAAATGTCCTATGGATTCTGCCACCAGAAAACTCTAATTAATGGATTTACTTCTCATCTTTTCAAGAACTTCATACATTTGCATATTCTCAAATCATCCACCTTGAATCAAGTTACTCAGTACAGCATGCACTCTAATATGAAATTCATGGAGTAACCTGTAGCATAGATTTAGCGTGTTTGCATTTCTGTAATTGAAGTGTATTAGGAAGTCTTTCCTATTGAAATCTGTTTAGTCTCAGAATATACTGTTGGTATATATAAGCTCTGGCTTATGGCTTATAAATATATAATGTCTGTGGATCCAATGTGGACTTGGGTTGGAATGACACAAATTTGCCTTGATATCACATTGCTTCATTTATAAAATTGAGATTTTAGTTTGTAACATTAGTAATGTAGTATTCCAGAAGTATATATTGAAAACTAATCTCAGTTTATTAACTTTCATCCTTAAGTGCTGTAGAAGGCTGCAAATATTTGGCAGATTCTGTAAAATCCTGAAACTGTAAATAGTAAAAAGTTTTAATTTCATGAAAGCCATGGGAAGCAGTCAAATGTAGAAAGCCAAGCTTTTCTTCTAGCTAAAGTTTATCTGCTTTATCACCTTTTTAAAAAATATTATTTTGAATTAAACTATTTCTTAATTGTGTGTCACTAGTCTTTCAAAAGTAGCATTCACACAGTATGATTACCCTTCTACAAATGACTAAGGATCAGCATTGTGTTGCTCCTGGCAGTGACTGTGCTATAGACACAATACTATCCTTACCTTGCCCTCTACCCTGCGAGTGGCAGTGCTAGTTTCTTGGATGATATGTACTCTTCAGGTTTTGTTTTTGTTTGTACTTTTTCTGTTTCTTCAGTTACTGTCAAACTTTCAGCTACCACTTCTTACTCTTAAGCCCATTTGAAACAATCCTTCTCTTTTGCTACTTGTAAATATATGGTGGGCTTAGACTAGATAGTAATCTTTTTTTCAAATGTAAGCGTATAAAACCCGGCTCAAATGCTGATTCCCCCTGAGAAGTCATCAATAATCACTGAGCGCTATTTCTGACTTTTTGTTGTTTAAATTTTTTATTATAAAAAGAATGAACTTTGTAGAGATTTTGGATTGTCAGCAAGGTGTAAAGCAGGTAAAAGGAGAACTCATAGTGTTACCATCAATGGGCAGCATAGCTGCTTTGAATAGTTTTATTTCCTTTTTTTGAAATGTCTTTTTTAAGCTATTTTATATAGTGAAAATTATACAACATATAAAACCAGATGAGCTGCATGTGTTACATTTTAAATTCATTACATAGCTATATGCTATTTCCATAGACAGATAAATGGTAAATTATTTAAATATTTTCCCATTATTGAACATTTAAACTTCATTCAAATTTTTGCTACTATATATGAAATAGTGATGAACATCGTTTAGCATAGTCTTTTCCATATTTCAGATTAGAGGAGACTAAATCATGGAATGGCTTTTAAATACTTCCTTGTCTTTTTTTTTTTTTTTTTTTTTTTGCAGTACTGGGGATTGAACCCAGGGACATTCTACCTCCAAGCTACACCCCCAGCCCTATTTTTTATTCTTTATTTTGAAACAGGGTCTAACTAAGTTGCAGAGGGCCTCACTAGGTAGCTGAGGCTAGCTGAGAACCCAGATCCTCCGGTCTCAGCCTCCCAAATGCTGGGATTACAAGCGTGCACCACCACGACTTCTTTGTCTTGATTTTTTAAAAGTACTCCTATTTTGTCCACATTATGATTATCAGTAGAATGAACATTGTTAATCATTTATTGAGTACTTGTAGCATGCCTTATGTTTATAGTTTGAATCCAAAAAATGATCTGTCTTTAAGTTACTTATATTCTAAAAGGAAAGAGAAATGATTTGGTAGATTTGAAAAAAAGGGGGGGGGGCAATGAAATGGTATAGGATTTAATACTACTATGATTCATAGTAGAACCACAGGTAACAATGAACCAACAATGTTTTACAGTAGTTTTAAACATGACATGATAATAATACAGATAAATAGTTAAAAATACTTTCCATGTAATTCTTAGAAAATGTTGTGAAGCTGGGCATAGTGGCATATGCCGATAGTCCTAGTACTTGGGAGGCTGAGACGGGAGGATCATACATTCAAGGCCAGCTTCAGCAATTTAGCAAGGCCCTGTTTCAAAAATATAAAATATAAAATAGGGCTAAGAGTGAAAATTGAAGGTAGAAAAAAAAATCCCTAGTACCAAAAAGAAAAATCCAACCCCTAGTACCAAAAACAGAAATAAAATTATTTTGTGGGTTAAGGGTTAGTTAAAGCCTTTTCACTTCTGCATGAAATTCTAACCTTCTGTTAACTTGCTAATACTGCTTCCCAGGAAACCTTAGGTGGTTTCTTAGGTTGGGTTTACAAGATTAGAAGATTGTGAAATGGAAATTTGTATCCAGGAAGTTTGATGGGGAGTTTTGTTGGGATACACACCTGTAAGGAAAAAAAAAAAAAGAGGTAGGCATAGTCACTACAAAAACCTCCCTCAGCTTCTTGTAAGATATAACTAGAATAGCCAGGTTTTCTTGAGATGATCCCAATTTAGACCTGTTCTCCCAGTACAATTACTGATAAGATATTTTTGTATTCTCTGATGTTTATACAAATACATTCTGTGATTACTCTAAGGCATATTTAGAAATATGCTAAATTTGTATGATCACTTTAAAGAATAACTAAAACACGTATTTGTGTGACTACCACCACTGTCAAGAAAATAATGGCAGATACCAGCAGTCCATTTCCCAGTAACAACTGTCTTTCTTCCTTAGAGTTAACTTCTATTCTAATATTTATGATAACCATTTTCCTGTTTTTTAAATGAATGAAGGAAAAATATCAAAGTCTAAAATAAGTACCATGATTTCCCTTCAATTATTATTTTTATTCTTATATATATGGTGGGTACGTTCATATTTATGTTATTAATATATGTCCTTGAAAGTATATTTATATTTTAATATATTACTACAAGGCTGTAGGCAGTCAACCTTAAGATGAATGTTGGCTATTTTTCACTTATTACACTAATATTTAATGAGGAAGAAAACAAAGCTCTTGGCCTCAAAAATTTGATAACATCGCAAGTAATTCCAATATAGATCCTTCAGTGCAATAATGGGAAGCATGCAGAAGATACTCTTAGAGAACGGTATCCTGCCCTGGCGGTGATAAGGAAGACTTCCCAGAGGAAATAATATCTCATTTGAGTACTGAAGACATTTAGGAACTATACAAATAAGTGAAGGTGGTAGGTGAACTGAGGGCAGAACTCAGGGTCACTTTCCAGCCAAAGGAGAGAGTCCAGACACAAGCAAAGTATGGCACAATTAGGGTACCGCAAGTTACTCCCTATAGCTCAACACAGAAAGTGTTCTCTGAGAGCTCTCTGAAGGTCTTTTGGATCCAGGCATTTTTAGGGCAACAATTAGAGATATAGTTCAGGAAATAGATGAATACCAGACCACGAAGAACTTTGAATATCGTATTGAGGAATTTGAATTTCATTCTGAAGGCAGTGAGAAAACTTCTGAGGGTTCTAAGCAGGAGTGACTGACTTGAAAACATGATCATATTTGCATTTTTGGAAAGGAATTTGAAAATTAAAAAAAGAATTCTTTCTACATAATTATTTTATATAAATGGGCAATCTTAGAAACAAGGAAACTAAGAGGATATGGTTGCAGTCATCCACTTGTGAAATGATAGTGGTTTGAGCTAGGCCAGAGGAAATGAGAGAAGTGGACAGATTTAAAAGATAATTGGAGCTGGGCATGGTGGCACATGCTTGTAATCCCAGTACTTGGGAGGCTAAGACAGGAGGATCTCAGGTTCAAGGATAGCCTCAGCAACTAGTGAAAATTTCATCAGCCTAGTGAGACCCTGTTTCAAAATAAAAACAAATAGTGCTAGGGGTATAGCTGGGAGTTAGAATGCCCTTGGGCTTAATCCCCAGTGCCAACACACACACACACACACACACACACACACACACACACACACACAATATAATTGAAGGAAGATTAATAGAATTTCAATGATTGGTTATGTGAAGAATTTGAGGGAGAGAAAAGTAAAAGATGATGCTCAGTTTGCAGTTGGATGTAAGTAGCATAGACAGTGGCACAGGTTTGGAGAGGACATTTTAGTACAATGATGAATTGGTTATGTTTAAGTGTCTACAGAACATACAAAAGAAAAGGACCAGTAAGCAGCTGGCTTTATGGCTGTGGAGAGAAATCTAGGACAGAGATAGACATTATGGAACAATAATGTAATAAATTACTATAAAATTTCTAAGGTAGAAAATGCAAGTCATCTTGGCTGTGTAATATATGACATTCTTTTTATAATTTTTGGTGCATTGTAATTAATTATGCACAATAGTGAGATTTATAGCAATACATTTGTATATGCACATGGCATTATTTGGTCTGCTTGGTTTCCCATACCTCCCCTTGCATCCTTGTTTTTATATGGAGACTAGAGAGGGGTCTTGAGACTAGTCCTCTCTAAGCCTTTATTATAGAATTTCCTCATGGTAATGATATGGAACCAGAAAGCCAGAGGTGACTAGAGGCCTTCATGCCTGGGCAAGGTATTCATGAAAAACAAAACAACAAATATATATATATCTATATATATATAGATATGTATAAAAAATTTGCCATACAAAAGACAATATCTGTATTGTCTTTTGAGTAGGGTGAAGCTTATGCTATACTATTGTACATACATATAATGAGGCAAATTAGTCCATTTTAAGAGAGTGGTAATAAATATTGCTAATTTCTTAATATGAACTTAGGAAATTAATCTTTTAGTATTAAAGCACCTAAGAAACAGTTGTACAAAACATTTATATGACTGTTTAGTTCTTAGAAGTTTATTTTCTAATCAATTTTATTTACCTTTTTTATTTTTCACATTATCTACATTTTGGCTTTAACATAATATGTATCATCTATAGAAATAAATATAGAAAAATTAAATTATTATAGAACTGTTGGAATTTTCAATGATATATATAAACATGTACATTTATTAGGATTTATCAAGTTAGGAGTGATGTAGTTTTCTTCTAGTTCTAATAATGAATTGTATACATAAATGCTTTATGAAAAAAATACGTATTTTAATAAATTAAAATAGAAAAAATCCATTCATTTTCTCCTTATTTTCAGCTTAGAGTCATTAAAAATCTCACAAATCAATAATTTAGATGTGTGGATAAAATTAATATTTTCAGATATAAATATAGGAGTGTAGCTAAGTTTTTAGTGTTAAATTGTTTTATCATTAAGACTGCTATAACTTTCCGCTGTGACTTTCTGCTAATATAGTTAGATATATTTTAATATCTCAGTTACACCTAAATTGTTTCTCTTAAAAATTGCATATTTTAAATAATTTGTTTCAGAAGATTCCAGCAACAGTTAGGTATAGCAGTAATTGACTAACAGTTTTAAGACTAATTTATTCTCTAATTTAAATTTTCAATGTTATTATTTTGAATACATTATAACTATCTTATCTTATGCTATGTATGCAAACATATAATTGTTGATTACTATGATGATAATTAGGTACAGTATGTAATATATGATATTTGTTTTCTTCTTAGGAAAACGGTTCTCCTGAAGAGCATGCAATCTATGTTTGGGACCACTTCATAGCTCAGTCTGCTGCTGAGAATGTGTTTTTTGTTGCTCACAGCTATGGTGGACTTGCTTTTGTTGAACTGGTAAGTGCACATTTAATTCTATCTTTAATTCTCAACCTCCTTACATGTTTATTCCCTCTCCTCCCTTTAAAAATATATATATTATTGCTTTAACTTAGTTTATAGAGGGTGGAAATAAAATATTTTCAGTAATTAATTTTGTGATGTTTGAAAAGAGTGTGTGTGTGTGTGTGTGTGTGTAGTTCTGAGGATTGAACCCAGGGGCATTCTACCTCTGAGCTATACCCCCAGCCCTTAGTTATTTATTTTGAAACAGTGTCTCACCAAGTTGCAGAGAGCCTTGTTAAGTAGCTAAAGCTGATCACAAACCTGCCATCCTCCTGTCTCAGCCTCCCAAGTACTGGGATTACAAGCATGTGCCACCATGCCTGGCTCCTGGAAAGTATTTAAAATTTCAAAAGACCCTTTACATTTCAAATTTAGGAAAAATTTGATTTTTTTACTGAATTTTGTCTCTACTATTTAGTACTTGATTAGAATTTATATAATTGATTATTGAAACAACCAGAAAGCTTCCATTAATGTGCTTCTAATAGTAATGCATTGCTTGGCTGTAAAAATCTTTGCATATCAAAGTAATCTAATTTGTGGAGTTAAGATTATATGTACATGATAGAAAAATATTAACAAAACTTCTAAATTCTGTCTATATCATATGCAGAATAATCTTGTACCATTGTGTTCAATGTGTTATAAGCAATACTAAAAATACACTAATGAAGAATTGGTGCCTTTATGTCCCTAACTCTTTGTCACAAGAAGGTAGGTACCATTGCTATAATAAAATTAGTTTGATGAAGGTGCATTTGATCCAAATAGATTAAAGAAGAGATTAAAAGCATGCATAGTACTGATTGTGTAATTTTTGTATTTTAGGCTATGCTGTTATTTCTGTATGTCATGGAAGTTTAATGCATTTCCATGGCCTTTTCAACTGCCCTACACGTTATTGTTCATTCTCATGATTTAGATAAGTAACTGATGGTGACACTTAACACCTGAGAATACTTTAGCTGACCTACATCCAAAAATGCTTATGCTATTTTAAGACCAATAAGTAAACTAAATAATTTATTTCTTAAATCTAATTTGGGTTTTAGGGATTATTTTTCAAGCACTTTTTACTCTGCTAAATGTATTTATTTTGATATATATATATATATATCAAACTAGCTCTTTAACACCTTAATGTGATATATTTTTAAAAATAGGAATGTTGTTTTTCAAATAATTCAACCCCTTCAGATATAAATACATAACTATGCAAATATAGATATAGATAGCTTATTTTTTCTTTGTAAGCTATTAAATTACTTAAGGCATAAACTTTCTTGACTTGTAGAATGACTTAAAATATGTTTGAAGGCCTGAAACATTAATCAAATTTCAGATTTCTGTGAAATATAATTTCCTTGTTCTTTTTGGACTTTCAGAGAGTTTATAAAAACCTTTTATATACTAAATTTGGGATTTAAGTATATTTTGGACCATTTTTTAAATGAACTTAAGTTGCCAGAGTTGACAGATGACCAGTATGTCAGTCCTGTTTTGCCTGTCCTTCTTGTCACACACTGGTGGATATTTCTCCACTTTTGTTCCACTTTAATATAAAGCACACAGATGTTTCAGAACAAGACTTGACTTCTGACCTTGAGGCTATTAGGGTCAGGGTCCTCAGGGCCTGTGAAATTATCACAAGCTGAGCTAAAGTTTTTCTCCATCACAGGAAGTAACCAGTAAGTAAGAAGTTAAAAAGGAGCTTTGTCAGAGAGACAAGATGGTCTCAGTAAGGGTCAGCTTCTGTAGTCTGCTGTCTCTGCAGGAGGCACATGCCTGGGAGGAGGAGGATAATATAACCACTGGCACATCACATATCTGTCAGGCAACACCAGGGCTGAGAAGTCTATTTAATGTAATATACCTTGTTTAGGTTTTAAAATATTAATGTCAGTTGTCTCAGTTTCATATATTTGCTACTTTTTGTTAAATAACAGATTGGGGGAATGCAATGGGGACATAGAGATGGTATCAAATGAAGAGTGGTTTCCTACCTAATAAAATGGATTCCTGTAAGCAGATAACATTAGACGCTGATCAATTTTGCATTAATTATAAGACAAAGTCGATTAATATGTTTAAGTTCATTATAATTCTATTTCAAAAGGCTTTTTACAAAGGGCATTGTTAAAGAAAAATAAACACTGAATTTTTAAGCCTTTTGCTTTTGTTTAAAACTAAATAATATTCTTTCATATTCTCACTAATAATATTCTTAGGGGAAAAGTGTTTTAAATGCTGACATTTATTTTCTTAGGATTTTTCAACATGTATGTAATATATGAAATCATTTCATGGATCCAAAATTTTAATATTAGCTTTACAAGAAAATGAATTGTGAAGATTAATATGTAAATCTTAAATTGTGAATTTGTTTTTTCTCAATAGTGCATTATACATATTTTACATTAAGTTCTTTGGATTTCAGTAAATTTCAATTTTTTTAATTGTTTTAAAATTTTACTTCTGACTAAAGACTTTTACTCTCCCTCTCTCTCATTATCTTTTGAGGAAAAAGCCTTAGTTTGTAACATTATGTTCTGGTGCATGGAAACCATTTCTCTACCATTGTTGTACAAGTTCTCATTTTCTTCTTTTTTTTTTTTTTCTTTTTTATTTGGAGACGCACTCAGGATCGAACCCAGGGCCTCACACATGGTGGGCAGACAATCTCTCTACCACTGAGCTACATCCCTATCCCTTTTGAGACAGATTCTCACTATGTTGCCCAGGCTGGCCTCAAAATTGTGATACTCCTGCCTCAGCCTCCATTGTAGCTGTGATTATAGGCATATGCCACCACCACACCAGGCTCATATTTTTCTTAGGTCATGAATGTCAAGAAATTTTACTTTAAATGTAAACTGTGTGGCAAGTACACTTTCACTAATAAATGCAGTTACTTATAGTGCTTATTGTTTGAATAATGGGGACTGGTCAGGACCTAGGATGAAATGTACCTTCCTGCTCACTTAATGAAAACTGTGTATAATTGTTTAAAATTAAATGTGCTGTTAAGAGATATCTGAAGATAAATTACTTTTAAATTTAGAGCACAAAATTATTGTACAGTCTTTGAAAAGTGAGAACATAATTTATGATCATATCCTATCTTAAAATGTTGAATTTCTCCTAAAGAATACATTATAGTCAGAGACTTATTTTCAAAACCAGTGTTAATTTTATAGTAGTAAATCTTGAAATTTGACCAGGTCTAACCTCATAAAACAGTGTACGGTCTATTGTAGTAATGAGAAAAATACTAAAAAACATATTTTCTCTACTTTTGTTTCTCATCATATAGTAACAATTCACATTTCCAATTTGCTAAACTTTCTGTGATTCTAGTAAAAATAAATGTTGATAAGACAGTTCTTGGCATCTATTTCAGCATTTGGACATTAAAGACAAAAGGAAAGAAGTATTTATCTTGTTAATTGATAGTGTGTTTTTAAAGGTAATATGTCTGTAATGTTATCTTTTCTGTATATAAAATACTGAATTTTAAAGTATTGCCAATATGTTAAGGTACGGGTATTAAACCATCACTTATGAAGCCTTAAATTTCTGTCTAGGAAAATTTGTTGTTTATATGATAGAATCACAGAATGCATTCACCAAATTCATTTGGAAAGGCATCTACAAATAAGGGAACATATTTTTGCCTTATATTAGTTGTTTAAAATTCAGGTTCCTTTAAAAAAAAAAAAAACTATCATTTTAAAACAATGCAATTTTAACTTTTTCCATTATCTCCATCTCCAGCCACTGTGATATGATTCCATTGCTTCTATTGTTAGTCATCTCACAGTGCTTTGCTCCTATCTTTCCAGGTGAAGATCAGTTTGGCAAAATCAAGGAACCTTAAAATGTTATTTGGAACTTAGCTGGCTCTCCTTGTCAGTGCCCAGCTACCAGTCTCAGATCCCCTTACCATCTCTGTTTGCAGTGCTCAATAAACCAATTTGCATTTGGATTTCATTCCTTAAATGAGTGTTCATATTTTTATAAAACATTAAGTATTTTAATAAGTCCATTTCATTAGTTTATTGAGTACTCTCAGCTAACCAAAAAATGAGTATCTTTCTTATTAATTTTATTTCCTTTTCCGTCTTATTAGTGGTATGTTCACAACCAGCATTAAAAACATCACTTAGAAATGTGTGAAAACAGCTCCTTTTGAAAGCGTGTCTCTACCCACTTTTGATTTTGGTTTCTCCATGCTTGTCAGCACTTGATTGGCACCTCACTTGCATGTGAATTAAGGAATGAAGGGAACTCTATTTTCCTACCATTGTTCCATGCTGGGCGCCCTGGCCTCCAGGCAGCCTAAGCTGCCCTTGAGCAGCTGATAGAGGACTCATTTTGGACATAACGATGTGAGGACACTCAACTTCAGTCTACTTTTAGTAGATCTTTTTAAATTGCCTGGAGCATGACTTAGATTTACACTGAAGAAAAAGTGGAAAAGTGGAATGGTGCTTAAATCTTTAGTTTTTACCTTTAGTGACATCAGCTAACTATGATCTTAAAGAATTTTTTCCACAAAGAACAAAGTAAATGACATACTGGCAGGATATCTGCTTAATGTGATCAAGGAAATAGCTAAAAGTTAGGCTACTTAGAATCAAGGATTGAAGAGAGGTAAAGTAAGAGAACATAAACCAAAGAAAAATTGAGTCATAATTGTATCACAATAATTCAGGCTGAAAACACTCTTTACAAACTTACTTAAAATCTAAGGTAATTCGGTAAAAATAAGTTACAATTTGTAATAAAACTACAAGATATGTCCTAATTAGTTTTGTTTGACACTTGTCTTTTATTTTCGTCTTGACTTGCCCAAATGATTTAGAAACAACTTGAGGATCATCTAAGATTGCCCGCAACTTTGAGAATACTAGGTATTATACATCAATAGTCTAAAATAGCTATACAGTTATTTTGCCAATATGCAGAGTTTAAGCCTCATCCAAAACTCTTTTAATTAATAAACTTATTAATTCTTCCTATTCATTTAAAGTCTAACTGATTTGGGAATTCTGCCTATTCAATTATTTCACAGTAGACAGTGTTTTTGTTAAACCCCTTTTTGTTATGTCTCTTATACTCTCCTCTATGCTGGGTTCCCCAATTCTAAGTCTAACCAAAAAGATTGCTTCTCTACAACTCCCTCTTCCAAGAGTAGTTTTTCAATGAAAGAGGAAAGTTATTAAACTAAATTATATCTTTACAATGTTATATGGAAATCTGAGAAATAAGTCTAGAAGACTTTCCATTGTATCCCAATAATTAGCCTAATATTATCTTTGACTTTATAATTAACTTACTTTGACTTGTTTCCATGTTTTTAACTTTTTGAGATGTAATTTACATATATTTATTGAGATATAATTGAGATTTATTTAGCTTTATTGATATATAATTTACATACCATGAAAGCTATTCTTTAAAGTATACAGTTCATTGGTTTTTAGCATATTCACAGTTATACAATCATCACCAACATCTAAATTTAGATAGTGTGCCCAAGTTTGAGAATATTAGATATTAAACAGCATTAGCATCTTCAGTATCTGCCTCTTCTGTTTGTTTGTTTTTACTTGAGCTAATTTTTGTAGATTGAGGTAAAAGCCCAATATGATTTTTTTTTTCTTCTCTCTCTCTTTTTTTTTTTTCACTTGGTGCATTGTAATCATACATCTTTGTTAGATACAAGCTGGTAAAGGCATACATGCACACATCTCTTATTTAACCCTTCCCCAATTCCTGCCCCACTTACTCCCCCTCCCTCCTCTTAAATTCATTTTAGTGATTGACTTTGATATGCTTGTGAAAGTACATCATGTGCATTAGGGTACCCACCCATCACCTTCAATTAAGTCACCTTCTTTGCTCATCTAAGGTTTCTCCTTCTTTGTCTAGAGTCCCTCTTATGTCCCACTTCCTCCCTAGCTTCCGCATATTAGGGAGAGCATACAATAATTTTTTAATATGGATATTCAGTTGTCCCAGAACCATTTGTTGAAAAGACTGTTCTTTCCCTGTTGATTTGTCTTAGCGCCCTTGTCAAAATCAATTGACTATAAATACAAGGGTTTGCTTCTGAATCAGAATTCTGTTCCACTGACATATATTCTTGTCCTCATATCAGTACTAACTAACTTGGTTAGTGTAATTTTGTAGCGAGTTTTGAAATCAGGAAGTAGATCCTCCAGTTTTGAGTTTTGTTCTTTTTTAACTTTCTTTGGTACTCAAGGTCCCTTGTATTTCCTTATGAATTTTAGGATTAATTTGTTAATTTCAGTAAAAGAAAAGAAAAGGAATGGAGAATTTGGGAGGTGTGATTAAATATATAGATCAGTTTGGAAATTATTGCTAGCTTGATAATGTTGTCTTCTAATTCATAAATATCGGTTTTCTTTTCCATTTATCTATCTTTTAAAAAATGCTTTGTTGTTTGTAGTATACAATTGTCATGCTTCTTTTGTTAAATTTATTCCTTAGTATTTTTCTTTTTATTGTTATTTTATGTGCAATTTTTTAAATTTTCATTTTCAGATTGTTCATTACTAGTATACAGAAAAATTATTGATTTTTACATATTGGTCTTGCATCCTATAACCTGAACTCATCTATTAGTTCTAATAGTTTTATTTGCAGATTCCTTAGGATCTTCTCTATTCAACACTAAATCATTTCTGAATACAGATAGTTTTACTTCTTTTCCATCTGGATGCAGTTTGTCTGTCTGTCTGTCTCTCTGTCTGTTTTTGCCTAATTCCCTGACTAGAACTTCCAGCATAAGGTTGAGTAGATAAGGAGAGTGGACAGCCTTATCTTTTTTCTGATCTTAAGGGAAAAGCATGCTGTATTTCACCATTATGTGCCGTGTTAATTGTGATTTTCCATATTTGATAGATCATTTCCCCTAAGAACCTAGTATACTTTTAATGCTTATCCACTAAGATCAGATTGTTTACAAAACTGCTGAAATGGAGAAAATTTTTGCTAGTCTGTAATAGGGATCTTTTTGCAGAATAAGTGGTCCATGCTATTCTACTGACATTACCTTTGAAAGAGTTTTTTTCTCTATCTGCATAGACTGGCTCCATCCAGTACTAAGTACCCTCCCTGTATCTGTACAGTCAAGAGCTGGGCCACTCTCTCTTATTGTTCAACAAAGACTACCAGGAAACCAAGGAGCCTGGCAAAATGAGCATTATACTTAGTAAGTTAAAGAGAACTCAGAGAAATTGACATATAAATTTGTTTAGTATAAATCATTACATAAGAAATATTTCTTTTTTCCATTGGTTATATAAAAGACCAAAATGAGAGATTTTGTACTTTATTGAAGATGAGAGGATGATTGAATATTACAAGTTTTAAAAGAATTATAGACAAACACATTTTAATTAATAAAAGGGCCATTTTTACTGTTCTTAGAACTTCATGATGAACACTCTTTATAAGCTCCCTCACAAATAAAATTGCCAACTACATTAACACCTATGTTTTGACATCTCAAATTGAAAAGCTTTTAGAGCATAAATATTTTGTAATCAAAGCCATTTAACTTCTACCTTTAAAGTTAAGGCCCAATCCTGACAAAACAATTTACTCAAATTAATTCAGGGGAGCCAGATAGACTCTAGCTAGATTCATATTGAGGTAAAGCTAGAGGGACAAGAATACAAGCCAGGTCTGGGCAGAGATCTCATTACTAGAGTTCAGAATGGTTTTAAGAGGAGCTAATTCTAAGCCAGGTATGATGGTACATGCCTGTAATCCCAGTACTTGGGAGGCTAAGACAGGAGGATAGCAGGCTCTAGACCAACCTCAGCAAGTTAGTAAGGCCCTGTTTCAAATTAAAAAATAAAATTGGGCTGGAATGTATTTCAGAAGTAGAATGTACCTGACTTTGATTCCCAGTACCCCCCGACACACACACACATGAGCTAATTCACCTACAGAGGTTGGCTTTGGAGGGGCTAACAGGTGAACTTTCACTAGTTAGGTATGTATAGAGTTTGCTAAGTTTGGATTTGAGTAAGAAGGTATAATCTGGCTACAAGGAACAGAAAATCATGACAATTGGTGATAACCAAACAAACTGAATGCATTGGCTCTAAATGTACCTCTTCTTCCCCACCACACCTCACCTTAGAGGAAAGAAAGGTAAAAATAACAGGATCCAGTGCCAGGGAAAGGATTATCAAAGTAAGATTTAAGGCTTTACCCCATTGCTTAGGAGTTTAGAAATGAATCCTTTCTGAAGAAAGAAAAAGGCTATAGGAAGAGTTGTAGGAGCTCTGTGAAGAATCAAGGCAGGATTCCAACTATGTGGCTTAGATCAGAGTAGAATGCAGTAGAATCATGCATCGAAGGTCATTTTGATTTCCTAGGCTTATCCTTAATACATTCCTTATCGGGTTTCTATGGCAATAAAAGAGATGTGGAAGAAGACCAATCATTTTTCCTTCTCTTATAGCCTAAGATATTTTCATTTTGGGTCCAAAACTTTCTTTGGCTTCAGAGTAACAAAGTAATACTCTTCTAGGCCTCTGTAGTCTTAATCTTTGTGATGGTGGACTTTTAATCCCATCTGTATATTATAGGTTTTTTTTAATTTTTTTTATGCTGGGGATTGAACCCAGAGCCTCAGGCACCCTAACCCCGTGTCCTACCACTAAGATATACCCCCACCCCCTCAATACTTTATTGTGAATTCAGATCACAATAAAACCACACATGTTTGATTTTGTAGGAATTATTTCTTGAAGTTAGAATTGAATATTATGATCTCAAGATAAATAGTTTAGAAAATTGCTATTAAAGACATTCATTCATTCATTCATTCATTTATTCATTCAGTGGAACATGCCCACTCTGTATAAATACTGTGGAAACATTAAAATACTTGATCCTTAGCTTCAAGAAAGTCTAATCAGAAAAAAACAATATTTAAACAAAGAGATTAAAATAATTATGGATAATCAGGGAAATTATGAAATAGGAGAACAACCAAGAGGTTATGTATGTTAATTTTCCCAATAGAAAGATCCATACAAATTTGTCATGTAGTTAAGTAATAGTAAAAATTGTTTCTGTTAATGAACTGATATGGTATTATGTTTTTTCTGGAAAACATATGCATTTTTGTCTTGTCTTCTGGAAATCCAGGGCTATGGTTAGTTTTTTATTTCAGTAATTATTCTCAGCCTAGGTCTCTTATTCAGTGTCCTACTTCATAATTATCTTTTGCTTGAAGTCTCTACAGAATACTTTTTTAATTTGTAGAGAGTAAATAATAAATCCATTATTTTGTTGGTTTTTAACCTCAATTTTTAGCTTGGCTATAATTAATAATAGTAAATATATGCTCAACAAATAGGTGTTGATCACAAATTCATATGTAAAATAAGTTTTTATGACCAAATCTCAGATTGTGCTATATAGGATCAAAATGAAGAAAGTAGGGTCTGAGATATTCATATAGAAGCACAAAAATGGACAAGAGAACAACAAAAAAAAAAGGTTCTTTTAAAATCCATATCTTTGAGTATGTCTGTGGCCCAGAAATTTTGGACACTGGAAGAACTAAATGTAAGAATTCAACTGAGAAGATACTGAAATCTCTTATCAAAAGAAATAACCAAGCCTCACTTTAACTCCAAACATTCAGTTATGTTTTCTATGATTAAATTGAATAAATTAATTCTCATATCCTCACCTACTTAAATATTTATTAGTTGTCATAGTCTGGGCTACTATAACAAAAGTACCGTTGACTGTGTGGCTTACTAACAAACATGTTTCGCAGTTCTGGAATCTGGGACATCTCAGATCAAGTGCCAGCTAATCTAGGTCTGTTGAGAGCCCACTTTCTGTCATGTGGCATCAGCTACCTTCTTGCTGCGTCCTCACATGGCAAGAATCAGGTGTTATCTAGTCTCCTCCTCTTCATATAAAGATATTAATCCCATCATGTGGCTTGTGTCTCATGGCTTCATTTAACATTTAACCCTTAGTGTGGGGAATGGTCCCAGTTCCTAATGCCATCACATTAGAAGCAGGATTTCAACATATGAATTTATTTATTTATTTATTTATTTATTTATTTATTTATTTATTTATTTATTTATTTTGTGGTACTAGGGATTGGACTCAGGGGCATTCTACCTCCGAGCTATACCCCCCCATCCCTATTTTTTATTCTTTATTTTGAAACCGAGTCTCACTAAGTTGCGGAGTGCCTCACTAGGTAGCTGAGGCTGGCGGTGAACCCGGATCCTCCGGTCTCAGCCTCCCGAATGCTGGGATTACAAGCGTGAGCCACCATGCCCGGCTTCAACATATGAATTTTGAGGAACAAGCATACAGTCCTTAATATGCTACTCCATGGGCAAAAAACATTGATTTAATCCCATCAGCCTCAAAAGTTGTAATGTGTCCTTGCATTACTACAAAGTCTAAAGTTCAGAGTCCCATCAAAATGTTATCTAAATCAAATATGAATGAGATTCAAGGTATGATTCATCCTGAGGCAAAATTTCCTTCTAGCTATAAACCTATGAAAGCAAACAAGTTAACGTGCATCCGCAATACACTGGTAGATAGACACAGGATAGATATACCCATTTCAGAAGGGAGAAATAGAAGAGAAAAAAGAGGTCCCAAGAAGTCCAAAACCTAGCAAGGCAAATGCCATGCGATCCTAAGCATATGCATTATCCTCTATGGCTGGATGCTTGACCTGCAGGCCCACTGGGGTGGGGGAATATCACCTTCAAGGTGTTTGGGTCCTCCTCATTACCTCAACTTTCTGCTAGGCCCTCCCTCCCCATGCCTTTTCTTTGCTGGACAGTGGTCCTGCCTCTAGGGCTCTGCCAAGCAAGGCTCAACCCCCATGGCTTCTGTTAGAGACCACCTGCCATGGCAAAACTTAGATGGTGCCCCTGAGGGTCTCTGAATTTTCTTCAAAGCCATTCTTCCCTTTTAATTGAAGAGTAGTGCAACTTCAAAACTAAATAGGTTTATCAATAGGTCCTTAGAATTTACAAAGTCTGACAGCCTTCCTTCCTTTTGACCCACTTACTTCTTCAGCTCACACTGGCAGTTTTTTTAATGGAGTGGCTGATTAAGTAATGGTTCACACCAGGACTCACCTCCTTATCAGTTGTTTGCTCAGCCACACTCTTTCTCATGCTCTGTGTAATGTATAGGCTGAGAATTCTCCAAATCTTTAAGATTTATATCCTCCTTATGCTTAATAATTCCTTCATAATTTCTGTAGCATTTTACTGTGGTTGGGAGGAACCAAGCTAATCCTTCAACCCTTAGAAATCTCCTCAGCTAAATATCCAATTTTATCACTCACAAGTTCTACCTTATATAAGACAATAGAACCCAAACACAATTCCACCAAGTTCCTTACCACTTTGTTTCAAAAATTGCTTTTCCTCCATTGTCCAATATTGCTCATTTTGACCTGAGACTTCATCAGACCTGTCCTTAACATCCATATTTCTATTGACATCTATTCATGATTATTTATATATTTTTTGAGAAGATGGAAACTTTCCTTGGCTCTAATCCTTCCTTTCAGGGTCCTCACCAGTTTTCTTCATGATAATAATGGTGTGTGTGTGTGTGTGTGTGTGTGTGTGTGTGTGTGTGTGTGAGAGAGAGAGAGAGAGAGAGAGAGAGAGAGAGAGAGACTGGGAATTTAACCCAGAGGAGTTTGACCGCTGAGTTCTACCCATAGCCCTTTTTTTTTGTTTTGTTTTTCTAATTGGTGCATTGTAATCATACATCTTTGTTAGGTACAAGCTGGTAAAGGTAAAGGCATACATGCACACATTTCTCATTTAACCCTTCCCCAATTCCCACTCCACTCCCTCCTCCTCAAGATCAGTTTAGTGATTGACTTTGATGTGTTCATGAAAGTACATCATGCTTATTAGGGTGCTCCCCCTCCCCCCATCACCTTCCGTTAAGTCAACTTCTTTGCTCACCTAAGGATTCTCCTTCTTCATCTGGAGTCCCTCTTATGTCCCATTTTCTCCCTAGCTTCCACATATTAGGGAGAGCATACGATTTTTTACTTTTTGTGACTGACTAATCTCACTTAACATAATGTTTTCCAATTCCATCCATTTCCCTGCAAATAACATGATTTTGTTCTTCTTTATGGCTGAGTAAAATTCCATTATGTACATATCCCATAGTTTTATAATCCATTCATCTGTTGATGGACATCTTGACTGGTTCTAACAGGGTCTGACTAAATTGCTCTGTATTGGCCTCAAACGTGTGATCCTCCTTTCTCAGCCTCCCAAGTACAATAACGGCATTTTCTAGCATCCATTTCAAAATTCTTCCGGCGTTTACTCTTTGCAGGTTCCTATTCTGCTTTCTCATTCTTAAGTATTTGTTATAGTAGCACCTCACTTACTGATACCAATTTTCCATTAGTTTGATCTGCTGTAACTAAAATGTCATAATCTGTTGGCTTAAACAACATACATTTATTTCTCATAGCTCTGGAGACCAGGAAGTCCTAGATCGGGGTCTTGGCATGAACAAGTTCTGGTGAGGGCCCTTGTCCTGGTTTGCAGGTGGCCATCTTCTCACTCATGAGGCAGAGAGAGAAAGGGGGAGATTGATTGATCTACTCTCTTCCTCTTCTTATAAGAACATTAATCCCAACATGGAGGCTGGCTCTACCCTTGTGCCTCATCTAAACCTAATCACTTTCAAAGTCCTGACTTCCTAATTTCATCCCATTGGAGGTTAGAGTTTTAACATAGAAATGTGGGTGAACAAAGAACACAAACATGAAATCCACAAGATTAGTGTAGTCCAATTTCTCAGTTTCCATAGCTTTGAATTTTTGTCATAAAAAATTTGTTTTTAAAGAGCATTAGGTTACAAATAAAAAATTGCTATTCAGCATTTCAATGACAATCTTATAATTGAATCAAGCAATTAAAATATTCTCATTTTAATATGTCTAGTTTGTGCCCAAATAACCATAAATCTTGATATCTAACTTCTATCATCTTATTTCTAAATTTCTTTACTGCATTGACCAGACATTGAGCTTAGAAGAAAAACCTTGTTTATCTTTCTAAAGAAAAGGCATTAGACAGAAAGATAAAACACATTTTATTTTCTCCAAGATTAGAAATTTGTAATCTTGGATTATTTCTAGTTACAAGGTATTGAGGGAATCTTGAGAATGATAAATGTTGATTTTCTAAAAGTTTCTAATAGCCTGTCAATAACAAAGAAACTTTGACTGTAGAGTGATGCCCCCTAAATTATAATAAAATAATGTAGATAATTAGCCTATATATTGCCTTTGTTGCATTACTTTTCAGTTTACCTCAGGAAAAATCCTAGTTGCAATAATATTAATAATGTAATGAAAGTTTCTATTGCCGTTACAGAGGCTCAGCCTCAAATTTTCAGTTTTGCTTACCACTATGCATTTTTAGGATATCTGTCCAAATATTAAATATATTTATATTATGTCTAAATATTAAATATGGAGTATGTATTTAAATATCTTTAGCATATTATAAACTTTAACATCTGGTGACATTTGCATTTTCTTCAAGACCTTACAATAGATTTTCAGAACAGATACCTTCTTAACTATTGGCTTTGTTTAGAGTCCTCTGTCACTTTTATAGAGCCCTGCCACTGCAGTCATTATAAAATCCATATAATCTGAGCCGGGCGTGGTGGTGCAGGCTTGTAATCCCAGCATTTGGGAGGTTGAGACCAGAGGATCCGGGTTCGCGGCCAGCCTCAGCTTCCTAGTGAGGCATTCTGCAACTTAGTGAGACCTGGTTTCAAAATAAAGAATAAAAAAATAGGGCTGGGGGTATAGCTCGAGGGTAGACGCCCCTGAGTTCAATCCCCAGTACCGGAAAAAAAAAAAAAATCCATATAATCTGTCAGCTAGTCACAAAGTCCCAAGACACAAATGGGTCAACAATGATTTTAAACAATTCAGAGCAGTGTTTTTGAAGCTGAGCCTTTTTTTTTTTTTTTTTTTTTTTTACTGGAGATTGAACCCAGGGACATTCTACTTCCAAGCTATACCCTCATTTCTTTTTATTTTTTGTTTTGGAATAGGGTCTAAGTTGCTGAAGCTAGCCTTGAACCTGCGATCCTCCCATCTCAGCCTCCCAAGTACTGGGATTACAGGTGTGTGGTACCATGCCTGACCTGAATCTTTTAAATGGAACTAGTATTTATGAGTGTCTTGTAGATCAAAAGGCAGAAGCTGCATCTTCATGCTCATTGTCAACATCTCTGAAGCTTAAATCATACTTATTGTGTATTAGGCACTGACCTGAGCTATTTATACACACTATTCCATTTAATTCTCATAACAGTTTATGAGATTAGTACTGTTAACACCCCCACTTTATGGATGAGACTTATTTAAGTACTTTTTTTCTCTTTAAAAATGTCATTTTGTAGCCGGGCATGGTGGCACACGCTTGTAATCCCAGCATTTGGGAGGCTGAGACTGGAGGATCTGGGTTCGCAGCCAGCCTCAGCTACCTAGTAAGGCACTCCTCAACTTAGTGAGACCCTGTTTCAAAATAAAGAATAAAAAATAGGGCTGGGGGTATAGCCCCTGAGTTCAATCCCCGGTACTGCAAAAAAAAAGTCATTTTGTTATAGCTGTGTTTTTATTTCCTCTCTTATCAAGTACTTATGTATAATTAACAGTATAATATACTAAGTGCAGTGGCTTTTTTATTTTTAGTTGACATGCTTGTACATATTTATGTTAATACATCATTTAATACAAGTATACTATGAATAATGATCAAATCAGAGTAACTAGTATTTCCATTACCTCAAACACTTATCATTTCTTTGTGTCAGGGACCTTTGGACTTTTCTATTCTAATTATTTTGAAATATTTAAGAAAATGTTGTAAATTCTATATAGATATCCTTTTGTGCTATGGAACACTAAACTACTTCTTTCAATCTTTCTGTATTTTGGTTCCTGTTATCCAACTTTACTCTCTCTTTCCCTATCACTTACATCCTTTCTAGCCTCTAGTGCTCTCTATTCTACCCTGTTCTTCTATAAGGTCAGTTTTTAAAGCATCTACATATGAATGAGAGCATGTGCCTGGCTTATTTCACTTAACATAATTTCTTCTAATTCCATCCATATTGGAACAAATGGCAGGATTTTGTTCTTGTTATGGCTGAATAATATTCTTGTATGTGTGTGTGTGTGTGTGTGTGTGTGTGTGTGTGTGTGTGTGTATGTGTGTGTATACACACAATCTCCTAATCTCTTATCGGACATCTACATTGTTTCTGTATCTTGGCTTTTGTGGCTAGTGCTATAATAAACATGAGAATACTGATTCCATTTCCTTTGTATTTATACTCAGAAGTAAGACTGCTGCATCATATGGGAGTTCTGTTTTGAATTTTTTGCAGAACAACTACACTGTTTTCCACAATGGCTATACTAATTTACATTCCCACTAACAGTGTGCAAGGGTTCCCTTTTTCCACATCTTCATAGCACTTTTTATTTTTACTCTTTTGATAATAACCTTGATAATAACTTTTTTTTTTCAGAACTGGGGATTGAACTCAGGGACATTCTACCTCTGAACTACACCCCCAGCCCTATTTTATTCTTTATTTTGAAATGGTCTCACTAAATTGCAGAGGGCCTCACAAGCTGCTGAGGCTGGTCACAAACCTGTGATCCTTCTGTCTCAACCTCCCAAGTACTGGGATTACAAACGTGTGTCACCACTCCCTGAGATGACAGCCATTGTTACTGGAGTGCAGAGATATCTGATTGTGGCTTTGATTTACATTTATCTGATGATTAGTAATGTCAAACACTTTTTCATATACCTATTAGCCACTTGTGTATCTTCATTTAACAAGTGTCCATTTAAGTCTTTTGCTCATTTTAAAATCACATTTTTTGTTTTGTTGTCGTTATTTTGCTATGGGACTGTTTGAATTCCTTCTATAGTCTGGATATTAACCCTCTGTCAGATGAATGATTGGAAAATATTATCTGCCATTGTGTAGGCTGTCTCTTTACTCCATTGTTTCCAGTGCTGTGTAGAACCTTTTTGGTTTGGTGTAATCCCATTTGTGTTTTTTGCTTTTGTTGTCTGTGCTTTTGGAGTCATGTCTTCAAAGTTCTTAATGTCTAGAAGCATTTCCCCTATGTTTTCTTCTAGAAGTTTCATTGTTTCAGGCCTTATAGTTAAATCTTTAGTCCATTTTGAGTAGATTTTTGTAGCTGATAAAAGAGTCTAGCGTCATTCTTCTGCATTTTTCTATATTTTTTGAGCACTATTTTGTTGAAAAGACTGTTTTTTGTCCACTGTGTGTTCTTAGCACCTTTTTTGGAAATCAGTGGCCATGAATATGTTGGTTCACTTGTAGATTCTCTATTCTCTTCCATTGTTCTATTTTTATGTCAATATCATGCTGCTTTGATTACTATAGCTTTGTAGTATATTTTGAAGTCAAATAGTCTCCTGCTTTTAAGGGGGTGATCGAGCACTCAAGATGGCTTCGGCTATTCAAGATTTTTGTCGTTCCATACAAATTTTGGGACTTTTTCCCCTACTTCAGTGAAGAATGTCATTGGTATTTTGATAGCGATTAAATTGAATATGTATATTGCTTTGGGTAGTGTGGGCATTTTAATAATAGATTCTTCTAATTCATAAACATGGAATATCCTTTCATTTTTTAGTATGTCATCTTCAATTCTTTCATCAGTGTTTTATGGTTTTCACTATAGAGATCTTTGACTTGGTCAAATTAATTCCTGGGTATTTTATTTTATTATTTGTAACTATTGTGACTTAGACTGCTTTCTTGACGTTTTTCCTCAGCCAGTTCATTATTGCTGTATAAAAATGGTGTTTTTTTGTATGTTGATTTTGTATCCTGCAACTTTACTAAATTTATCATTACTAACAGTTTTCTGATGGAATCTGGATTTCTTGGTACATAAAAGCATGTATCTGCAAATAGGGATAATTTTACTTTACAATTTGCATAGTTTTGTTTCTTTTTCTCATGAAATTGCTCTGGCTAAGATTTATAGTACTACATTGAGTAAAAAGTGGTAAAAGTAGGCATCTTTATCTCATTCCAGATCTTAGAGAAACATTTTTCAGCTTTTCCCCATTCATTATAATATTGGATATGTGTTGGTCACATATAGCCTATATTATGATAAGGTATATTTCTTCTATACCTAGTTTGTCGATAGATAAAGGAATGTAGAATTTTATCAGATGTTTTTTCTAAATCTTTTGAGACAATCATACAGTTTTGGGGCTTCATTCTGTTGATGTAATATATTATATATACTGATTATGTATTTTTGAATCATCCTTTCAATCCTGGAAAATCCCACTAGGTTATGGTGTATAATCTTTTTGATGTGCTGGTGGATTTGGTTTGCTAGTATTTTTTTGAGAATTTGGTATCTATGTTAATCATGGGTATTGGCATAGTTTTCTTTTTCTGTTGTGTTTTGACTGGTTTTGTTATCAAGGTAATGTTGGTTTCATAGGATGGGCATAGTAATACTTCTCCCTTTTCAGAATTTTGAAATGGCTTGAGAATTGGTATTAGTCCTTTCAATGTTTTGTAATTCAGCAGTGAAGTCATCAGGTTCTGGACTTTTCTGGAAGACTTTTTATTTCTGCTTTAATTTTGTTACTCACAATTTTGTCTATTTTTTCTTTATTCAATCTTGGTAGGTTGTATGAATCCAGTAATTTATCTGTTTCTTCTAGGTTTTCCAAATTATTAGTATATAATTGTTCTTAGTAATTTCCTATTAACCTTAGTATTTCTGTGGGATCATTTATAATGTATCCTTTTAATCATTCATTTTTATTAGAATCTTTTTTCTCTTAATTTAGGAAAAAGTTTTTCAATTTTGTTTCCTTTTCAAAAAACTAACTTTTTGTTTCACTGATGTTTTGTCTTGGTTTTTTAGTTTCTATTGTATTTCTGCTTTATCTTTATATTACTTTCTTTTTGTTAATCTTTATCATTAAAATAACTGTTTTTTCATGTATTTCAAGATTCAATTCTATATTCTGTTGAATTACAATTTACTTTTTATTCCTTCTTTACTGCATGTGTGTGTGTGTGTGTGTGTGTGTGTGTACACATGTGTGTATGTGCAGCTTCCAAGCAAGGCTTTCAGTTTTTATCCATTATCAATTACCCAAACTAACAAAGGGGAAAGAAGGTGTGGGAAATTTAAAATAACAGATAATTCCTAAATCATTTATATTTAATTTCTGAATAAGTTTTGATGTATTGTTTTAGAAATCAAGTTTAAACAAAAAAAAAAAAAACTTTCTGAAGATCTGGAAAGCAAATGTGTTGCCTTAGTTAAGTCCTTGATTGGCATTTCTTCATAGTTCATTTCTTGCTATCTTTTAATACCAACTAAGTAAAATTGACCTTCAAGTTTCAGTAAACCAGCTTTTTTTTTTTTTTTTCAGTACTGGGGATTGATTGAACCCAGGGGCATTCTACCTCTGAGCTACCTCCCCAGCCCTATTTTTTATTATTTATTTTGAAACAGGGTCTCACTAAGTTGCAGAGAGCCTCACTAAGTAGCTGAGGCTGGCTGCAAACCTGTGATCCTCCTGTCTCAGCCTCCCAAGTACTGTGGTTACAAGCGTGCGCCAAGATGCCCAACTGTAAACCAACTTTTCTATTAGTGTTTACTCCTTCATGTTATCCATATTTGTAATTTAGACCAGTAATAGCTACATAACATAACACCTGCTAATTACTAGGCATCGTTTTAACTGCTGTACAAATAAATGTTAACTCATGTAATCCTTATAACAACTCTATGATGTAGATACCATTATTATTCTGAGTTACATATGAGGAAACTAATGCATAAGAATTTTTAAGTCTCTTACCGTATTTTGTCACTCTGACCAAAATACCTGATAACAGCTTAGCAGAGGAAAGGTTTATTTGGCTCATTATTTCAGTGGTTCCATTCATGATCAGCCAGCTCCAAGGCAGAAACATTGTGATAACAGGGTATGAGAGAAGAAAGCTGTTCAGGGCAGCCAAGAAGCAGAGAGAGAAAAGGAGAAAGAAAGAGGAGAGTGGGGTCAGGGACAGATATAGTCCCCAACCGCACACTCCCAGTGACCTACCTCCTCCAGCCATGCCCTACCTGCCTACAGTTACCACCCAATAAATCTATTCAAATTATTAATCTGTCAAATACATTTGTTGCTATTGAGGTCAGAGCCCTGATTCAGTTATTTCTCCTCAACACTGTTGCATTGCCAAGACATTAGAACTTGCCATATCCAAACCGTAATACTTATCTAAGATTACACAACTAATAAATGATGAAACTAGAATCTTAATCCAGTCTTTCTAGTTCGAAAGCCCATGTTCATAATCACTAGGCTATACCACCACTCAAAAAAGAGCACTAGGTTAGGATATAGTAGATCTTGTCACTGAATATTACTTAGCAAGGCATATGCAACCTAAATTTGACTCTAGGGGTAAGTACAAAGAGCCCTGCTGTACAGATGAGGGACTTGGGAAGGTTGCACAAGGGCCAGCCAGTACTAAATCTCAAGTCAGCCCATCTCAGAATCAGTGAATTTACCCATAACATATGTTATGGGTAAATGTTTTAATGTTTCTTTATAAACTGCATAAAGTAAATTTCTAGTAAGTTAGGACATTTTTAATTAAGGAGGCAACTCTCATTTAAAGAAATTCTACTTTATTGCTTATAAAGCACAATATTGTTTGGCAAACTGAACATCATACCCAATACTGACTCTTTAAGCTGAAAATGTGCTTTTAAAAGCAAGAAACACATATATTGTGCAGATTTATATCAGGAAGGACATAATTTCATTATTTGGTGCCTATCATAATGTCAACACATATCACCTACTAAATGGTAATAATCTAAAATTAGTTCTCTTCAGTTTTTCTATGGATTGGAGAAACTAATGATTTAAATAATGTAACAAAAAGTGAGACCATAGTTACTTGATCCTTTGTATTTTACTTACTATATATTTGAATTTACATTTCACTGTATATACCAAATGCAAAATTCTTGTATTCTTACATATGAAATTAAAGTTGGAAAAAAGCAAACATTTGAGTCCCTATAATTAACATGCTACTTCATGCCTTTCTGATTTATTATAAGCCATTTGTATGATATCCAATATTTGTTAAGCTATAAAAGAGTATTATATTACTTTGATTTTTAATCTCTATACTTTCCCCATGTAAAACAGTAAAGTTTTTATAAAGTTTTAAGTCTAAATAAAAAGGATCAAAGATTTGAATGACAAATTTTGTTATGCCTTAAGAGAAAAATTTTATTAGATTGAATTGAAACTTAGAGTTTTACCAATATAAGTAGCATTAGAAATGTGAAAAATAAAAATATGCTTTATCCTACATATTTTTATATTTATTTCTCTTGCCTAACTAGCCAGTGCTTTAATATATTTGTGTCTTTTTAACAGATAAATAGCTTTGGATAGTGAATTTTATAGAAGACTTAATTTCATATTATGTTTTACCTAGGAAAATCCATGCGACTTACATAGCTACAGGAAGAATTATATAATTCATTTTAATATTAGAACGATTTGCTACATACCTGACAAAAAAGTTCATCTGCAGAATTTTCTTTTTTTTTTTTTTTGCGGTACTGGGGATTGAAACCAGGGGTGTTCTACCTCTGAGCTCACCCCCAGTCCTATTTTTTATTCTTTATTTTGAAACAGGGTCTCACTAAGTTGCAGAGGGCCTCACTAAGTAGCTGAGGCTGGCTGCAAACCCAGATCTTCCTGTCTCAGCCTCCTAAGTACTGGGATTACAAGCATGCGCCACAACACCCAGCTTTTCAAATCTAAAATTTTCAAATCTAAAATTTCAGAGTAGAATTAAGGTACTTAATTCTACATAAGATAATTCAATTAAGGTAAATGTACTAATATGTATTTACAGAATTTTCCTTTTTGCTTGGTAGCATTTATATCATAGTTTCTGACATTGTAGTTCCTACTGAAAATATTATTCTGACATTTTTAATTTATGAAAACCTTTTTAAAATATTAAATCCCTATTAACAAACAACTGTATTTAAGAAAATCAAATATCAAAAATATTTAGGAAACAATTTTATACTTGAGTATTCCCTTGAAGACCAGATAATGTAGCATTTTTTATATAGCCTAATAAATTACCTGACTTACTTTCAAGACCATTTGACAGGTATAGAGCTTTGTGCACTAACTTTGTGTACTAACTAGATCTTAAATTCATTATGCATTCTGATCAGATTTTAGAGTGATTTCTAGAGATATAGATATTAACTATAGGAAAAAAGAATGTTTTTATGTCAATCAGCAAATTAACTGCTGTGGAGAAAAATATTTGCTAATAGGGTGAGTTTTTAGTCCAAGTTTTTAGTCTTGACTGTAACTTTACGTTTGGAATTATTTCTCCTGTAACATTTTCTTTTTATTTTTTGTTCAAGAACTACCTGAGATAGTATGTGCTTTTTTTAGATTTTTATTTCCTCTTCATGAATACAAACATACTTAAAACTTAACCTTCTGAAATGTCAGCAAAATTCAACTCTGCCAAGAAATTTTAAGAAATCAGAATTTTCTCTGCAAAGTCTTAAAAGTAAGGCTGAGTGTTTCTCCCATGATATTTTCTGCCTCTTTGCTGCACTCCAGATCCCAGGAAGATTTTTTAACTAGCTATTAAAAAATAACCCATTTTAAAAATTTGCAGGAAGTATGAGTTTTCATCAGTATATATTTACTGTCTGAAGCTGATATAGCTGTGAGTTTTTTTTAGATTCAATTGATCTATTGCGCATGTTCCCTCCCTAGGTTGCAGGACGTGTTTCTATTTGCATAAGGCCCTGGGCAAGGTTCTTTCTTGCATTGATTGGCCTGTCCAAGGCAGCCTGATGTGTTCTTGCATTGATCACTTTGTCTTTTCTTGGAAGACAGTGTTACACTGAGTTCATCTCAAACATTCTAGGGAGAAGGTAAAACTTTACCATAGATGTCTCAATTTATTCAGATGTTCCTTTGAGTATAGGCCCTTTTTTGTGTGGAAAAGTATCACTTTTTTCCCTTCCTAATTTGGATGTTTCTGCAGTTTGAGTGCACTGTAGACTAGATTATATTTGAAAAGGCTGTGTTAAAGAAAATTGCCAAAGTATATGCCACTTATCTTGTGCTGTTTTTGTTTTTCAAACAGTGTATCATGATTCCAGCTTGAAACCATTTCTTTAAAAATGATCTCCTAAACCTAGGCATAAAGTAAAATTTACTGGTGTTTGAAATAGGTTGCCACTTGTCATAGTTTCAGTGAAATTCTCATTGCTTTATGTGTTTAAAAAAAGAAGGAGTCTTACTTATTTCACTATGAAACACTGGTCAAGAATGACTTGCCTGATGTTGTTCATCATTTTAATAATTCTAATATAAATGGTATAAACTTGCCAGATTTGGAAATGATTAAGATCCTTATATCAGTTATGAGTTAAATGTATTTCATATCATAACTTTTATAGTAGTATGTTATTTGTTGACAATGGAAACCTAAGTTTAAGGATCACGTCTTCAACCAAAGCTGTAAGAAATTGAGCAGTGAATGTTTTATTACTTAGTACTCTTTTATTGACTGGTCCTTAAATCAACATTTATATTATCTGCCAAAGAACATATTTGCCTACTCAACTAATTATCAAAAAAATGCCCATTACCTCCAATGTATTTACTACATATTTAGTGGGGAACTGATCAAATAAATGTAAGGATCTGTCAGTATGCAGGGTGATATCCTCCTCTAAACCAGCTTGCTGTTTCCTCAGAGCCTATGCGAATTTTTATAAGATGCTTACATTTGGCAAAGATTTAAAAATGTGTCATGACTGAATTTGATTATTGTGCTATTGGTAATTTAACTCTGCTATGACAATTCTTTAATGATATTTAGTAACACCTACTACAAGTCAGAATGTTTTTGTACATGCATCTTTATTTTTATTAAATAGGTTACTATTTCTCAATGTTCTCAAAAAATAGAAATTAGATTTGACAGAAAAAGATGGTATCGGTTATTTAACTTAGTGAGATCTATCATTGGTATCACCCAGCATACCATAAGCCATAATAATTCTATTTTAATAGTCCTGTTTTGTAAAATTTGATGCTAAAATATTAAATATCATATATGTTATATTTACTTAAGAAGTACTAGAATTCATAATTTAAAATTAAACCTGGAATGAATTAAATGTTTATTCTACAAGGGCAATAAGCATGTTAAGTTGTTGGATACTGTTATTTGCTATAGCATATATACTATATATATATAAGTTGTTGGATACTGTAAAAGCTATAGCATATATATGTATATATATGTATATATACATAAAAA
Source organism: Graphiurus murinus (assembly GCA_004027655.1). Classification (NCBI taxonomy): domain Eukaryota; kingdom Metazoa; phylum Chordata; class Mammalia; order Rodentia; family Gliridae; genus Graphiurus; species Graphiurus murinus. The sequence goes on from PVLC010016215.1 coordinate 30,428, forward strand.
GTAGATTTGTAGTTAATTGGAACTTAACTAGAATGGCTAAAATTGATTCTCATTTTGTTGTATATAAATAATAAAAATATAAAAATTATTCATAGAATAGAGATTAAATTACCTTCTGATGATTTACTATAAGCTTAATAATTTGGGAAAAATTATGACATGCCAATGAAAGGAGTATATAAAAATTTTAAATGGAAAACCTTTTCAAGTACTTAAAAACAGCTCTTCAAAACTGAATCCTATCTGTGGAAACACGAACATTACATTGCAACTTTTGTTCAGAGCATCTCAACTTGATGCAAGTATACCTCTCTGAAATGGAATTGTATAGTGTTTGTACATTTTTCTCAACTAAATGGAATATATATAATCTTGTATGATTTACTTGTCTCTGGTGGCTAAATTTGCATATCTGAATGAATGAGTATATGCCTTAAGCTTTTGCTAGATATAAAATAGTCTCATGCATGGAAGAGAGCATTTACCTCAGAAGTCAAAAGAGTCTATATATTTCACAGCAACCCGTGATCAAACAAGCTAATTCATATGGTAGAAAGTGGTTTTCCTTACCTACATAGAAGACCATCGACTACATATAACCAACAAGGACATGATGCTACAGGAGACCCACTGAAAGCCCCTTTAGGACTTGACTACAACCCCAGTTAGCAGTGACCACAAGTAACTACAGATAGGTGTAAATATACACTCTCAAGCAGGCAGACTTTCTGCCACATAATTCAGTCAAAATTGCTGTATTTCCTCTGCCAAAATTTATACTACATAATCAACTTCTTGTATAGATCCAAGTTGAAGAAATATAATTCAATAATTGAAGGAAAGGGAAGGAGCTTGGCCTCTGTGCAGTTATCACAATGCAGGAAAATGCCTGCTCTTTTTATTACTGTTCAGGTTCTACCCAGGACCTCAGACCTGCGAAGCTCTGTCTCTATTCTCCCCAGTGCAGAGGTGTGGAGATCAGAATCTGAAATACATTCACTGTGCTCAGATTCATTGTAGAACATTTCTGAGGAAGCCGAAACCTTTGCTCTGAGGTACTGGGAATCATGAAGCTGGTGAAATAGACACCAGTGAAAAATTGTCCAGTGAAATCCACTGCTTTTTCTCATATCTAATGAGGAAGCAAGGAATTACCAAAAGTTTCATGCTAATAAATTTTCAGATAAAGGAAAGGATACAGTGATTTCAGTCCTATTCTTATTATTTCCCTTTAATAAAAATTGTATATTTAAATTGATGATTTCTAGAAGTTACCATGATTCTGGTATGGCATATTTGCAACTGAGAATTTCTAATAACACCATACTAACTTTGTGGTAAAAATCATTCATTATTTACCTATTGAAATACATCACTTCTTAACATCTTAAAAGCTGTATTTTTGTTTGCAGGATATGCTCATAAATTCCTCATTGCTGTGTTGTATATATACCTCTGGTTGCTTAAAAATTAAGTTTTAACTTTGATTTTTAAACTTAGAGTATACATAAAAGTTCCAAATTTTTAGAGATAATAAAAATGAAAAAAGAAAAGATCAGTTCAAAAAGACATACTTTGTTTTATGCCAAAGTATTATTTTTCTGAGAAATAAAAGTTTTATAATTTCTGAATAATGAATAATTTACTACCTTTCCCTTACTTGTCTTTACCTCCGCCCCAAGACAATATAAATGATCAATACTTATAGGTTAGTAAGCAAATATTAACTCCTTTTGGTAAATATGAGCAACTCTAGATGATATTTAAGATCTATGGCTATAGAAAAAATGTCAAAGGACTAATACTTACTTTATGCTCTATTTGTTCTTTTTAGATTTTATCAATAGGAAATCATTCCTGAAAATATAGTACAGTTTTATCATCTTGAAGAAAATGTTTTTGGCATAAGAGTTGTTGATTAAAAATTTATTATACTCAGTCATTTAATATATAGGTATGATTAAATGTTTGAAAAATCTTACTGAATAATCTTTACAGATATATGCTTAAAGAGATGTTTACTTTTTATACATTCTATGAGTATACTATGCACATGTTAAGGAAATGCCTTCCTTTAAAGTTATTTATCTTATACTCTTTTTCTGCTTCTCAGCACTTTATAAACATTTTATCATTTGTAGCTGTTTAGGACACATATGCAAAAAAATGTATTTGAACATTAATGTATGCTTTAGGAAGTTTAAGCTGAAAGCTCACATTCTAAAGGGGTTTTTTTTTGGGGGGGGTGTCTGTGTACATATATTCCAAACTATTTTATCTATGATGTTCTAGAAAGGGATTAAATGTAATCATCAGCACATTATGTGGATTACAAACCCTTTCCATTTCTTTTTGACCTTTGAAGAATGATAAGAGTTCTGATGCTATACTTGAACCTTGCTTTAGTCTTCCTACTTCTAACCCAGTACTTGCTTACCTTTCTCCTTTTCTAGAAAAAAAAAAAAACTGGTTATGGATAGTTATTCATACAGACCCCATATCAACACATCTAGAAATGTTTTGTGTTAAGTCTAAGGAAAGTCTTAATTTTTATTTCCAAAAATGGAAGCTTTCTTTTTTTTTAGATACATAAAAATTAAGATAATTTGTTATCAAAAGATCTTCACTGCAAGAAATTTTAAAGAAACTTTTAAAAACAAAATAAATATGTCAGGCTGAATCTTGGAGTATTCCATGCAAACATTAATCATAAGAAAGTTGGAGTCCTCATATAAGTAACACACAATATAGACTTCAGAAAAATGGGGTGTTACAAAGGATATTCCATAATAATAAAGGGATTACTTCATCAGGAAAATAGAATAATCTTAAATGTGCATGCATCTAACTATAGAGCTTCAAAATACATAATTATATTTTTAGTCTTCAATACTCCTCCTTTATAACTGATAGAATAAGCAGATAAAAAAATTAGTAAAGATAGATGAGATCTGAAAAATGCTTTTGACCTACTTGACATTAATGTAATATGGCAATAGTAACAAAAGTATATACATTATTTTAAGGTACACATAGTCTGTCAGCCAAGATAGACCATATTGTAAGCCAGAGAGCAAACTAAGAAATTTAAAAGACTTTAAAGTATATAGATAGGTTATGTGAACATAATGGAAGTAAAGTAGAAATCAGTAACAGCAGTTTTTCTGAAAAATCCTCAAATATTTAGCAACCAAGGAAGCTTTCTTAATGACATTCCATTCTTAGCCTCTAGAACTTATCCCTCTCTTTCTCTTGGGTCTTTTGGAAATTTCATATAGGCAAATTCTGAAACAGGTTTAGAAATTTCACATCACTTTATACCTACATTAATGGAAAATAATCACTAGTCAGTCTATGGTTGAATTGAATATGAAAACAATAAGCAACCTATGAAAACAAAAATTCATACAGCTGTAAAAGAATGTGACAACTTTCTATGTATAATGTTTTAGCCTGTTGAAGAGTTGCAGGAAATTACTTGGTGTTTAGTGTCAACTGCATGCTATACAAGTGTCCTACCAAGAAAAAAATAAGACCTCAGGATTAGACACACAGATCTGGCTTTTCACACTCACCTACCTAGGCAGAATTCTCTTATTAATGATATAGCATAATATTCCATTTCCTGTGGAGTTCTTTATGAGAAATGTCAAAGTTTTTAATGTAACAAAATATGTATGAATTCAGTTAATGTGAACATAAAAATGTCAAATGTCCATGTCTTTCTTCTGAACATTACCTAAATACTATTACAAGTGAGAAGTTTTTCTTTAATTACTTGAGATTTTAATACTCCTGCCAAAGTTAAACTTCTTTTAAATTTCAATATTAGTCATTTTAGAATGTTTTTTTTAAATTAAATAGTTGGAGTTCCATCTTCTGTTTTAACCAGAATTTTTTGTATAGGACTTAAATACCTGTCTTCTCTTGAGTATCATTCTGGACATTCTGTTTATGCCTGCTAAACTATCACATTTGCACCTTCACCATTTTAAAGTAGGACAACTTAAATGCATGTACGAGTCTTTTCTTTAAAATATATATTTTTTGCTTTTCAAAACAAAAAACTAGTAGTATATCAATGATTGTTTCAGGTGGAAAAATGCATGTTTTGAATAGATTTGACCTTTCTTTTGTCTTGCACTTTTTATGCAAATAAAATTAAGCAAGTTTTCTCTATTAATTAGTTTTTCACTGGGAATTGAAGACATATATACCAAATTCCCCTGGCTTTTTTCTGTTTCTTTCATTTATTGTTTTTTACTTGTATGGATGATTTCCCTTTCTTTTTTTCTTTCTTTTTTACCCCCATTTATGAGTAGCATGACATAAATTATTATTAATAAGGAAGTAACTCCATATTTTAGAGGATGGAAAGCTGACTTTACCTTTTTGTCACACATGTCACTCTATAGATACTTCCTTGATTTTTAAAATACAACTTTTGTTTCCTTATATATTAGATTGATCAGAAAAAAAATATATACCAACTTAAATTCCATAAAGTATATGTAATTTTATTTAATATGTGGATTATGTGTTGCATTTTCTTTCAAGGAGAGATGTGTATTTTATTTATTTGTATTTAGCATTCACATTCTAACATTCAGAATATGTGCAGTAAAAGTTACATTTTGAAAATCAGCCTCTAGTACAGGCTAACTATGCTAACCTTCTATTACCACCAAGAAAGAAAATGTCTGAACACTCTTAGGAGATTTAATTACAGTTTTAGATGGGTTTGAAATCTTCGGACTCTGTTCTGGCCACTCAGGCCATGCTGCCTGCATTGTGCATTCAGCAGTTCCTATTAGACGTCTTCACAGTGAGTGATTCTGCTGGGCTCGCTGACACCCGCTTCATGCATGGACTGCTATGCTGGGTGGAATCTTTTTTTTTTTCTGAGCTGCCTGGAACATTAAAGACATCTTTGCCATGTCAGTCTGTGTATTGTGTGTGTGTGTGTTTGTGTGTGTGTGTGTGTGTCCATGCGTGTATGCACCCTCACGTGTACATTCCTGAGTAAATTAGCATTAAATAAGTGATTGTGTGGCTGCCTTTGTACATATAAAAATAGAAAGTTTGAATAATAGTGAATTTATAATTTATTACATAGATACTTTTAATAATTTAGTTAACATTTGCAACTTTCCTCTAGTTTTTATTGTCTGTGGTTATTGACACTAGGGGGCACTGCTTATCCTCAGTTGCTTCTTTCTTCAGGAAATGAGTAAAAATACTCAGCTGATTTCTTTGCTCTTACTTTAATTAACAATTGAATTTCGAGAACTCTAGGCTATTTGATTTTTTGTTATTTTGATTTTATTGCTATTGCTGATATATACTGCTAACAACATTGGTTCTCACAAATAAATACAGTATCCAATCTCCCCTATAAAGTAACTTTCTACCCCCCCCC
>PVLC010016216.1:0-35707 GCA_004027655.1 Graphiurus murinus
CTAAATTAAAAATGGTTTGTTTGTATTCTCCCTCATCATTAAAATAATTAACATTGCCAACACATTTTTAAAAGATTAAATTGGACATACTTTGGGCTAATTAACAAGGAGGAATTATTTCATGAAGTAGAAACAGAGATTCTGTTGCCTTTTTTTTTCTTTCAAATTCAAACCTTGGTGTCTTTTTAAGAGGAGTGATTCTGCTAGATTGAGTCAACATGCTCTCATTTTTTCCCCCATGAGGAAACATTAATCAGATCCTTATTACTGTCTTTAGTTTGTCAAGAGGTGAATGAAAGTTTCAAAAAGAGTCCAGAAGAATTCGTAATCTTTATCTTAGGGAATTGAGTAAATACATTAAATCCAGAAAGTTAGCCACGAGGGTAATGTGTTAGGAAGGGCATTTCACTACATTCTGCTAAAAATAACACTTTCAGGAGCTCAAAGAATCATGATAGCACTGTATTTCTTTTTTTTTTTTTTTTTGACTTTGAAGTATATATCTCAACTACCAGTGTTACATAGAGTTCACAGGAAAAACAAAGATTTATCACAATGTAGCAAAATAAAATGTAGCATTTAAAGTGACAAATTATTAAGGAGGATGAAATGGTCTGAAAACTTTCACTGATGTACCTATTTCTGTTTGATGGTGTATAGCTCGTCAATACAAAATCCAGGTGATTTTTTTCTTTTTTCCTTTAAGTTAGAAAATTTTAATTCACTTTTATAGACCACTAGGAATGTTGGCAATTATACTCTGACTCTAATGTCAGATATACATATTCTTTGATCAAACATTCACCTGAAATTATGGAGCAATTCCTTACTAAGGATACTAAGTTAACATTTATACCACCTTTAAAAGTGAAACACCAAGCTGGTTGTGGTGGCACACACTTGTAATCCCAGTATGTGGTGGGAGTCTGAGACAAGAGGATCACAGGTTAGAGACCAGCCTCAGCAACTTAATGAGACCATTTCAAAATAAAAAATAAAATTGGACTGGGTGTGTAGCTCAGAGGTTTGAATGTTATTAACTTGTGAAATGGTGCAAAATGTATTCTCGGTTTACTTCTTGGTTATATACAAATTAAAAGCATGTTTTTTCATGTACTGAATGCTGAATGTAATTTGTATATTGCCCTATGCTATTATATATTCATTTCACTAATTACTAAAGAAAAATCACTAATATCTTGAGTCAAAATCCTATGTCATTAAACCATTTGCATCACAGCCTCAATCTTAACAAGCCTCATTATATTATATATTAAATTAAGCATTTTGCTATTTTAGCCCTGAGTTAAGTTGAAAGAATTTAAGATAGTAACATATTGCTGAGGTATATCATTGTGGAAATGGTCCTGATCAGAATGGTCATAATCACGAAGAAATGTTTTTCTCATTTACTATTTATTTCCAGTACTGAGAGTACTGCTTGACCACTGTCTCAGCCGATATTCTCACTGACCACACGACTTAGAGGAAGGAACATGTATTTGCTCACAGTTTCTTGGAGAGTCCAGGTTCAGTCCTGTGAGACCAGGATGTGGAGGTGGGAAGCACAGAGAGGGAGGGCACACGGCTCTGCTCCTCATGTCACAGACGCCAGACACCCAGAGAGTACGAGCAAGCAAGGGGATCCAAAGACACAAGCACAGTCCCCAAGGCTCTACCCCATGGGCCCACCTCTTCTAGCCATACCCCACCAGCCTTGGTAAATCTGTCACAATGGGCTTATCTACTGATGAGGTTACAACCCTCATGACTTAGTTACGTCGACTCTGAACATGAGCTCCAGGTGGCATTCGATATCTAACCATGATGGTCCCTTGCAGATTCCAGATCGATGCTCAGTCTTCGCTGTTATTGTTTTGCACAGATCCTAAAAGGTGTGTATTAAGTGGCTTGGGTTATATAATCTTAATATTAATCAAACATTAGAAACCTATGTAGTTGAGTAAAATTAATAAGACAGAGTGTTTTGATGTTCAGATAGAGTCCTTTGTTATTCACTGGGGACCCTCTAGTTTCATTAGCACATAACTATTTCAGCAGTACTGATATCAATGCATATTTCACAGTCTCTGTAAGGACTTATAATGTTCTTTGCTAAACTAATAAAAAATCTTCTTCCACAGCATATGCTTTTGCAGGTAACTGAAAAAGTTTGACAAGTTCTTCTTCCTCATATCTATCAGATTTATACCAAGAACTATTGCATAATCTGAACATCAGTGGTTCTATCCAAGTAAAAATTGCGATATCTAGTAGTATGATTTTCAACAATCAAAACAGTATTATTATGTGACATCCCACCATCATTTAACATAAGAGCCTTGCCAATATTCCAATCTGCTTTCTCTCAGAGGAGGATATTTTTCATTTAATTAGTAGATGGCTTTGCTTTTTTATATTCATATGCACGGTACAACTTTAGACGTTATGTTCATAGTCTTGAAGTTTTCTTCCACTGCTGTTAAGTGACAAAATCATAAATCAAAAAGCTATATTTAGGATTTGTTATATAAAAACTCAGTTGTTTACCAGAAAAGTTGCTCTGTTCTACTGGAGGAAAATTTGGAGGAAAGCCTGCATGATTTCATTCCTTCAAATGGGTCTTAAGCTCCAACTAGGTGGTAATCACTAGTTGCTCATGAGAGCTGTGAGCAATCCAGATATGGTTCCTGTCCTTGGAGAAAACAAGGTATAAACCAAGAATCACAGCACAAAGTAAAAAACATGCTGGGAAAAGTAATAGCAGCTTTCTAGCCTGTAAATATAAAGGAAGTTTTCCAGGGGATAAGAAACAATGATATCAGATCCAAGAAATATAAATTTATCTGTTTTTCTCATCCATGCATCCCAAATGTACACAGAAAGCATTAAATAAATTTATAGGAAGTGAATGGTTGGATGGATAGTTATCATGTACTGTTGGAATTGACTATTAGTTGTAGACCATAAAACTATAATGGTACAATATACTCTTTTTTTTTTTTTTGTGGTACTGGGGATTGAACTCAGGGGAATTCTACCTCCGAGCTATACCCCCAGCCCTATTTTTTATTCTTTTTTTAGAAACAGTGTCTCACTAAGTTGTGGAGTGCTTCACCAGGTAGCTGAGGCTCACTGAGAACCCGGATCTTCCTGTCTCAGCCTCCCAAATGCTGGGATTACAAGTGTGAGCCACCACGCCCAGCTTTATTCTCAGTTTTATATATGAGTTTATGTATGATAAGTCTTAGCAATTTACCAGAAGGCAGGTTCAGGTTGAGAAGAGGCAGGGAGGTGGGAATTTTCCAGGCAGGATAGATAAAAGTAGACTGGGACAGGGGTATTTAGGATGTTGTTTAAATGGTGAACTGTAAGTCTATCATGGAGAGGTATGAGTAAAGATCAGAGGTTTCTGATGGAAAGGACGGGAAGGCATAAGTTACAAGTGATATAGATGGAGATCAGAGGAGAAATGCTAGGTATTCTAATGCAGAGCAGCTCCTGGTGGTGAAGCCTGTGGTATGTGGCTATACTTGAAATGATATTTCTGAACCATATCTTCTGTCGCTTCCACCCAAATCCTTCCCTACATTACAAGGGGCTTTTTCTTCCATGCTTCCTTCTAGACTACCCACAAAATATAAATTAGCTCTTTTGTGCCTCAGTTACTTCTTCTGAATGGAGTAAACAATACCTGTTTCAAAGAGTTGTCAAGTTTAATGACATAATAAATAGAAATGCTTGAGTTTGTCCACAACACTAAAGTGCAGGAAATATCACCTGGGCTCCTTTCTCTATTTAGCAATGTAAACACTATTAAAAATACTTAGAAAATAAGTATTTCTTTTGGCCTTTGGTCCATTAAGATTATGCCTGAAATGCTAACTATATGAGGTGATATAATCCAATTAAAGGCAGATGGCTCCATGGCCTCTCTGCCAGGTGGGGGACCAGACTTAAGCTATAGAGCTTAAATAAATTATAAATGAATAACAGGGCTTTTTACATTTATTTAAGGATCTCTATTCTTTCATTTTTAAAGTGGAAACAAGTATTTCCTACCAATCTTTTCTGAAAAATTCAAATAAAGAAGGTTTTTATGCAGAGAATCATAAACTGATATTTTATTCAGAAGCCACATGCTGAATGAGAATGTAGAAACTCAAGTAATCCCAATACTTGGAAGGCTGAGACAGGAAGATGGCAGATTTGAAACCAGCCTCAGCAACACAGTGAGATCCTGCTTCCAAATGAAAAATAAAATAGGGCTGGGGATGTAGCTAAGAAGTAGAATGCCCCTGGGTTCAATCCATGGCAACTCTCTCTCTCTCTCTCTCTCTCTCTCTCTCTCTCTCTCTCTCTCTCTCACACACACACACACACACACACACACACACACACACACAGTCTTAATAATCATGTAGGATCTTTTCCCTAGGACTTTGCTTCCTGAGGAGAGGCCAAGCAGTCCTGATAAGAGGCTTTCAGAGGCTGGCCATTGCTCTCCAAGTAGCCCAGGGACAAGCAACAGGCTTCACCCAGAGACACCTGAGATAGGAAAGTGGCTGATGAGTAAGTGTTGTGGGCTTATTTTCTCTGAGTAAGCTGGTCTACAGCCCCTGCACAGAATTTTGGGTTTTACCCCAATAGTCCTCTACCACACTGAGGAGGGTGATCCATAAGCCTTGATAGAAGCCCTGGTCCCCTCTGCCCTCTGCCCTGGTCAACCTGTTTCCTTAGATTGCTAATGCTCTAATTTTTCCTTAGAGATCCCACTCCTGATATCTCTGTTGTAGAAATGTGTAGAAAAGGGAATGTGGATATAGAAAGATTGATTTAGAAATATGGGGAAGCTGGGCATGGTGGCGCACACTTCCCAGCATTCGGGAGGCTGAGACCAGAGGATCCGGGTTCGAGGCCAGCCTCAGCTACCTAGTGAGGCGCTAGGCAACTTAGTGAGACTCGGTTTCAAAATAAAGAATAAAAAATAGGGCTGGGGATATATCTCGGAGGTAGAATGCCCCTGAGTTCAATCCCCAGTACCGCAAAAAAAAAAAAAAAAAGAAATATGGGGAAAAGAAAAAGAAAAACAAAGGTCAATCTCTTTTATGGGCTGAGACTGGAGTTTCCTTGCCTGATTGATGACTCTGAATTTTGTCAAATATTGGTAAATATGGATTCCACTGAATGTAATGTCAAGATGGAAAGAAGATACAGCCACTCCCCTACCCCTGAAAATATAGCACAGAAGCCTTGGGGCTTACAAATTCTTATGTTCCCACCAGCTTCAGCACACTGCTGCCTCAAGCAATAGAGCAGAGCACAGAGGAGGTGGGCATCAGTCAAGATTTCCAGGCCTGCATCACAGGGCTGGGGAAGAGTCACAGGAATTCTTGACAGTCAGGAAAAGAAACACACAGTAGACCATAAACCAATGACCCTTCCCGCCATAGTGCTAAGCAAACCGCATCACACCTCCTGGCTTCTAGGTCCCTCCACCCTTAACTGAGCCTTCCTGTTTTCCACCTCTAGCCTCTCTGCATGTGTGGATTCAAATCCTATTTGCTGTATACCCTGGACTGATCATTTCTCAGAGTCTTTCTTCCTTTATAAAGTATGGTTGATAGAATGCTTGCACCAAATTGAGGGGTAAATTAAAGTAATATATAGTAAGCCTTACAATCAGCATATAAGGGATTTTGAATACTTTTTTGTTGTAGTTCTCTCTTCTATCCTCGTTTCTTCTCATTAACAAATTCTTTTCTCCTTGATACTGACTAGTAGTAGGCATTGATGAACCTCCCACTTTGTGCCAGAGAGAGGTAAGAGGCACTGTATTTCCTTTTTAAAATACTTTTATTAGTGTATTGCAATGATACATCATATTGAGGCTCAATGTAATACAAACATACAGTATGCACACAGTTCTTGGCATATTTCCTTCTGCATCCTACCGCACTCCTCCTACTTCCCCATACATGTTAGTGAAATTGATAGTAATACCTGTATATGCTTCCATTTAAACTGTTTTCTTTCTCAATAATTCTTTTTTCCTTCCCCAACTCCCTTTCCCAATCCCCTTACACTGCTCTACTGGTCTTGCTACACTTTGTTTAAAGTTGCTTATATTTCCTATTTTCTCTCTAATTTCCACATATGAGAAAAATACAACCCTTGACTTTCTGAGACTAGCTTATCTCAACATAATATTCTCTAGTTCTATTCATTTTCCTGCAAATGACATAATTTTGTCCTTTCTGGGTGAGTAAAATTCCATTGTGTGTATATGTCATATATTCTTTACCCATTCATCTGTTGATGGACACCTAGACTGGTTCCATAATTTAGGTATTATGAATTGTGTTGCTATAAAGATGAGTATACATATATCACGATAGTATTCTAACTTTGATTCTTTTGGAAAAAATACCATATAATGGGATAGGTGGGTCATATGGTTGTTCCATTCCTAGTCTTTTGAGAAGCCTCCATATTTATCTCCAAAGTTGTTATACTTATTTGCAGTCCCACTAACAGTGTATAAGAGTTCTTATTTCCCCATATCCTCACCAGCATTATTATTGTTTGTTTTCTTGATGATTGTCTTTTTAACTGGAGTTAGATGGAATCTCAGTGTAGTTTTGATTTCATTGTCCTAATTGCTAATGATGTTGAACATTTTTTCATATATTTCCTGGGCATTTGTATTTTTGAGAAGTTTGTATTCATTCACCTGTCCATTTTTAATTGGGTTATTTGTTTATTTGTTTATCCTAATGCTAAATTTTTTGAGTTCTTTATATATTCTAGATATTAGTCTTTTATCAAACATGTAACTGGTGACAATTTTCTCCCATTCTGTAGCTCCTTTTAATGCCTTGTTAACGCTGGGTGCTTTCAATGATGTTGCATGACTAACAACAAGAAATAACTCTGATGTAGCTTACAGAGGAATGTCTGGAGATACAGGTGAGGTGGTGTTATGTCCTGTCTCTGCTCACTGACTGGTTTTGTGACCTTGACCTTACCACCTCCCACAGACTGCAGACCGCAGGTCACATCACCTCTGAGTTGAGACTGGATAAGAGAGAACTCTAAACTGTGGCCAAAGGCTAAGTGCTGTAAAGAAATGGAAAAACAGTGTGAGTAGGCTGCAGAGAAATGGAGAAACAGTGTGCTAAGGCTCACAACTTCCTGGTTTGTTAGCATCCTCTGAGTATTGGCAGAATATCATCTCCTGAGAGTGTCCCGAGCAGCCAAGGTGTACTGCACCCCTTGGTGGAGATGGCCAATCTTGTCCAGCCTTTGCAAAGTTCCTGAGTCTCTGTAATACGTGTGTCTCTGAGGCTGCCATGAGGAGAGTGTGATGAATTCCCTGCTCATTTATCATTCATTCACTCATTCACTCATTCACTCATCTTCCCTTCAATAAGTGTTCAGATACACTTAAGGATTTGTGTGGTTGACTTCTGTTACAGATAAGATCTGGTAATAGAGGGAGATAGGGGATGATGGAAGTGATGTTTCTAGTTGGAAACTTGTGAGATGATGATGCCTTTGATACACTTAGGGACTCCCAGGAGAGAAGCATGATTAGACTTCTGTCAACTCTGACATGTGTCACAATCAAACCTAAGTCTGAATTTCCTTATCAATAAAATTTTCTGTTTAGCGTTGCATGGAAAGTTTCTGTGTGCTCAGTGATAGTAATCTCTATAGGATCAAGAACAGGTCCAGGAGTTCTAGAAACTGATAAGCACTCTCGTAGTCCATAAAGTAGGAGTGAGAGCAACAATCACCACTAATCTTATCCAGTTTTCAGTAATCCCATCTCTGGAAGATCAGTAATTCTGGCATCACCAATAGTGCAGAGCCTCTCAGAGGATCCAAAGTTGTATTTTTAATTCTTATCAAAAGATAAGAATTAAATCTTTATCTAATCTATGATATCCACATCCTGTGAAATGGATAATTATTATTGTTTAGACTTTCTAATAAGGGCAATGAGCACCTAGTTACCTTGTGGTAAAGTCAGAATTTAAATGCAGGGCAGTTATAAACTCTAATCTCCTTTAATTAAATAATATTACATTTCTGATAATGATCCATTTGATTAAAAGAAAAATAATCTGGAGTAACAGATACTGTTACCATTTCCCTTTGCAGTTACCCCAGAGCTGCAGTTTTCTTGGGGTCTAATGAGTAAAAGATGGACTGCAGTAATTTGGTCTAGCTTTCCCCAAAGTAATTGAAGGGAGCTTCCTATTCTCTGTTTAAGGTAAAATGAAATAGTACTCACTCCTGTTTCTACTTGGTCCTGCAACTGTATAGCAAGGAAGTTGTACATACACATGTCTTAGCTCTACATTGAGTACCTGGGCTGGTTCAAATCCCAGGTTGATAACTTGCTAACTTGGATAAGTCTCATCTTTTACGTTTAGATTCAGTACAAGCACACTGATCTCAGAAGGTAAAGTATTAATTTCTCCCCATACCTGCCACACACATGCTCATACTGCTTTGCTGAAAAAAGCAAAATTGACATGGAATTGGAATTCATCCCATGAATATATTTATTTGCCTTTATTTTTTTAACCAAGAACTTTGTGAGAAAGCTGCAAAAATAAGTATCATATTTGTTTAAATAAATTGAAGTTAGAATAAAAACAAAGCTGCAGCTGAAAAGGACATGGTGACTTAAGGCAGCATTTCCAGCTGGATTGGCCATCAGAGAGTCTAGTATTCAAGCCACCTACTCTGAAAATAAGGAAATCAGGACTAGAGATGTTTGTTTACTTGTACTCTGGGGTCAAATTGCCAGCCAGTGAAAGGCTGGTCTTAGGAGAATCTCTTGTGGGGCCAATTTCACTCAGTGCTCTTCAGTCACAGCTTTTGTGGGAGGTTTGTGTGGGCACAAAGTTAAAGAGGTTTGTAACTTGCATTCTCCTTGAAAACTGAATCCAAATTAGGAAGTGAACTCAAGAAATAAACTTGAATTTGAATAACAATCTATTAATTCAATTTTCTTTTAACTATTACTTTTTGAGGAAATAGCATTTAATCCCTATCACATATCTGTACCCCTGCCACCCATCACCGTTGTCCAGACTTCTGGCAGGTAGCAAAAGACAAATGACCTGCTCAGCTCATGGATTCAGACTGAAAGTGACATGGGTCACATCCTGGCAGAGGCAGTGGAAAGCCCCCAGAAAACTGTCCCACTCACTTCTATGAGATCTAGAAGGCACGTGTTCTAGATATTGCTGATTCGAGACCTGCACAGACTAGCATCGCTGCTTGGCAGTAGCTTTTGGGGACAGCCACCTGACCCGCAAGGACATTGCAAAAGTGATGACTGAAAAGTTAAATTTACCTAGGCTTTGTGGCTCATGTCTGTAATCCCAGTATTTGGGAGGTTGGGCCGGGAGGTCTCAGGTCACAGGTCACAGGCTCACAGGTTTGAGGCCAGTCTTAGCAACTTAGAGAGACCTTGTTCCAAAATAAAAGATAAAAAGAGTTGGAGGTATAGCTCAGAGGTAGAATGTCCCTGGGTTTAGTCCCTAGTGCCAAAAAGAAGAAAAAAGTTATATTTATACCCTGATGAAACATTCAGACAAAGAGAAAATAATCTTCCACAATCTCACCTCAAAGGAGATATTGCATTAAAAATGTTGGTGAATGGTCATAAACATACATTTAATGTAATATATTAATATTATATGTATATATAATGTAGACAAGATAATATAAAATGTAGCACAAAATAGACATGTTACATAATAACAATTATGACAAAATTAACATTTATTGAATACTTACTATACTCATAATAAAGGCCATACATGAATTATTTCATTGAAATCTTACAAGAGCCTTGAAAATTTTGATAGTTTCTTAATCCCATTTTATACATGAGGAAATGATTTCTGAAAGTTTAAAGTAATAGCCTAAAGGTTACACAATCAGTAAATCAGTAAAAAGGGTATGCAAGGAGCCCAAACTGGAATTTACTTGTCTGGTTCCAAACTGGTGTGGGTTTTAGTTACAAAACTACATTTTCTCCAAACCAGAATTATATTTTACATGTAATTTCAATCTTAGAGCTCTTATTTTTTTAACCTAACTACATATCATACGTATTTTCAATGGTTTAACCCTCCGACATTATTATTTTTAATACTGCACTGCTATACTGTCATTGTTTGTGTGTGTGTGTGTGTGTGCGTGCACATATGCGCACATGCACATGTGCACACCATCATTAAATTCTGTTAAATTAAATTTCTGAAATAAAAAAGTAGATTTCCCTGTATGAAGGACCTTTTGATGCAAATTCCCTCAGTCCTGTATAGTAGTGCATGCTTCTTCCACAACTTTACTAACACTTTGATCTTTTATTTAAAGTTGCATTTCCTTAATTTTGCAAAGTTGAATATTTTTCTAATACTAATAGACTATTTACATTACTTTATTGATTGTTTTTTATATTCTTTACTCATGATTATAGTTTGAGGTTGAAACATACACTAAAATTAAATATATATCATACTGCTATGGCAAGCTCTTTGAGGGAAAATAGATTTTGAAGCGACAATGTGTATCAGGTTTCTTGTAATTACATAAACCACTTAGTTTTTGAATTTGTGGACTTATGATCTTTTAATATATCTTAGTGGAAATTGCAATAAGACTAAGTTACGATTGACTAAATCTTATGTTACAGAACTTTCTAACCATATGACCTTGACCAGAAAGTATGTCTGCTTTAATTCACTGTTTTCTCAGACTGTGAAATGCAAGTAATACTTCTATGAAACATATTAAAGGGCTGCTTACACAATGGTAGAGATAACACAACTAAAAGCATTTTCCAATTCAGACAATATTATAAATTTTAAGGTATGTTTCTCATATATTATGATTATAAACCATCTAAATTATTTACTGAAATTAGGCAAATTAGGGTGAGTACAGGTAAAAAGCAAGCCTTCAACATTTAGGGGATAATTGTTGAAAAGTGATATACATAGTATTTATGCAAAATTTAACATTTTTCCCAATTATATCCTCATTTTTATCCAAGTCATCCATATTATGTATAAGTGTATATACTTTTACATGCACAGAATAACTATAATTAATTAGTTATTCAATAATACTAAGAATCATCTCTCATTATTTAGAAAAATGACACTTTTTTTATACTGATGCAAAAGACCAAAGCTTTTAAATATGATATGCCACTTTAAAATAACTGTAAATATGTACAAGTATATAGGCAGCTAGGTTTATAATTTTGAAAATTACAACAATTTGTACTTATTAGCCATAAATATCTGGTATTAAATCAGTCTCGTGTAAAAGACAAAATGCATATTCTTCTTAATATTGGCACTTGTCTTTTTTAATACATTCATCTAAACAAAGTGTATGTTATTTCAGTATTTCAAGTGAAAAATATTCTTAATTATAATTTCAATTAAAATAGTAATTTTTAAATTTGTTTTCATAAGAAAAATATTTTGGTGGCATGTGAACTCAAAATTCAGTTGGATAAATACATTATTGATGTATGAAACATATTGGGAAAATTATCTGGTATATTCTGATCTATTTAAATTTTTCCTATAATCAAGTCTGACTCTAAAGAAAGAAGAAAGATGAGCGAAATTTTGAGGCTGTAATTTAGACAAGGCTTTGAAATCATATGATTTGTGTTTTTTTAAAAATCAGTGTCCTAAAGCAATGTCCATTTTTTTTCAAACATAAGAACATAAAAATAGTCTTAGACAATTAGAATGAGACTTCTATGATATTCTATTACTTAAACGTTATATTAAACCTGTAACTGTTAATTCCATATTTTGCGACATTTTCATTATAATTGCCCTTACTTATGAGGATAAAAACTATTTAAAATGGTCGGCATATCACCAAGGCATTTTTTCTTTATAAATAGTTACTGTAGATTTGGATATCACTTCTAGATGTGAAAGAAATTGGTATTATAAAATATGAATGTCAGGCTATAGTTATGTTGTATGTCTTAAGAAAAACTCATGCTATAATTTCCCAAGAAATGATAACCAATTTAATATATGTAGGGTTTTTTGATTAGTAACTGCTTGAGAGAGATGTGAGGAGCTTCATTTGAGATGAGTGAAATCTCCAGGTATAATTTGTTTTGCTACTGGTGTACTTACGTTTTGAAGAACTAAGAGCCTATAATTAGTGAACTTTGGATTTAGTGAAGAATAAAACTAAAATCAGAATTCACTTAGAAAAAAAGGAGAGATCATGAATACATTCAAGTAAATTACCTTTTTGTGTGTGTTTGATACTTGGGATTGACCCCAGGGGTTTTCTAACTCTGAGATATACTCTCAGTCATAGTTTATTTTTTTGTTTTGAAATAGGCTCTCACCAAGGCTCTTGCTGAGAGTCTTGCTGAGGCTGGCTTCCAGTATTCGATCTTTGTCTCTCAGCTTCCCAAGTATTGGGATTATAACTGTGTGCTACCAAGCCTGGAGGTAAATATCTTCTAAAAAAAAAAAATCTAAGAGTAAAAAAGAGAAAAAGAAAAAGCAAAGCTTGAGATAAAAGAAGTCAATGCACACATAGGCGAATCATATACAGATGTTTCAATTATGGAACTGAGAGGGCATGATGGTAGAGATCATGGAACATGAACTTAGCTGGCTATTTAGCCATTGTTTTAATGAAGATATACAGATTACAAACTGGTATTAGAAGAGGGGATTTGTGCTTTGCATAAAGTGAACCTCATGCTTTTTATCTTAGAGATCTCATGGTCTAGGGAATAAGACACAGATAAATTATAGAGCAATAAGAGCAATGGTTAGAGATATACACAGACTGTAGTCGAAGCACAGAGAAGGTAGGGTCCTCGGTATAGGTGAAAGATGAGATGAATATTGGATGAATATTGAAGGACTAAGAGGGTGTGATTAACTGAAGAAGTATGTGAAATATATTTTAGGTAAACTGGGAAAGTATGAGAAGAGCCAAGATGTGATGTGTATATAATCTTCAAGAATCTACAAATATTTCAGTATGATGATAACACAAAACATACACAGGAAAGTGATGGGAGAAGTACATGAAAGATATCTTTCATAATAAAGCTTATTCAGAAAGTCATAATAAGATTTGGAAAGATTTAAGAGAATAATGCTATCAGTTGATACTAGAGAAAATTCACCTTTGTGTGAGTGTGGGCTAGTGAATCAGGGAAAGAGAAGATAAAATAGCAGACAGAAAGATATGTAGAAAATTCACTTAAAAAAGGATAAGGGTCTAATGCAAGGCAAAGACAGGAACATTACAAAAGGAAAATAAATTGTTAAGTATTAAAAGGTAGTATTGACCATGTACTGAAATGGAATAGAAGTCTAAAACGAACTTTAAACATCTTGGAAAACTAGGAATATGTTATAGACTGAATGTTTATGTCTTCCCAAAACTCATATGTTGTGATCCTAACATCTGAAGTGAGGTCTCAGGAGGTGGGCCCTTTGGAGGTTCTTTTTTTTTTTTTTTTTGCAGTACTGGGGA
This sequence comes from Graphiurus murinus, assembly GCA_004027655.1. Taxonomy (NCBI): domain Eukaryota; kingdom Metazoa; phylum Chordata; class Mammalia; order Rodentia; family Gliridae; genus Graphiurus; species Graphiurus murinus. The sequence continues at coordinate 13,576 of PVLC010016216.1, forward strand.
TTGAACTCAGGGGCATTCTACCTCCGAGCTATACCCCCAGCCCTATTTTTTATTCTTTATTTTGAAACCGAGTCTCACTAAGTTGCAGAGTGCCTCACTAGGTAGCTGAGGCTGGCCACGAACCCAGATCCTCCGGTCTCAGCCTCCTGAATGCTGGGATTACAAGTGTGCGCCACCACGCTCAGCTCCTTTGGAGGTTCTTATGATAATATTAGTACCCTCATAAAATTAGATCCCAGAGAGCTCTTTCTCCCTTTTTCTGCCACAGGAGAGCAAGGTGACTAGAAGAGGGCTCTCTCCAGAACCCCACTATGCTGGAGTCCTGCAAGGCAGAAGATTCCAAAAGAAGGAATGTGTGGCATATCCCACTTTGCATTATGTTATATTCTGGGAAATTTGGGTGCTTTGGGTTTTGCTTTCACATTAATTGCAAAGGAAAATTTCTTAGAAACACAACGTGGCTGGATGGATTGTGATTTCTCAATTTTAGCTGAAAAAGCAGTGCCTCAAGACAACCCAAAAGAAATTCATTAACCACATACAAACATTAGTCAGGAAACAGGCTTTGCAAGCTTAGTTATTAAACAGTCTTATGTTCCCTCTCAGCACACAGGTATAGAAACAAAATAAATAAGTCAAAGAGATTTAGGTCTACTATTATATCTATGGGTAAAGAAGACTTTAAAACAGATAGTCTTTGTCCATTTCCACCTTGTCTCCCTAAAATTTTACTGGATACATTAACTTTCTAGCTGCCTGAGAAAAAGATAAGAACACTGCTTAAAGGCCTAAACAAATAGTAAAGATTTAAACTAACGAATAGAGGCTATTCGTTAACCCTTAACACTGCTTTGTACTAAAAGAATCTTTATATATGTATTGTATTTTGTAACCTTTACTGTTTTCTTAGCCCTATTAAATGTCATGGGAAATGGCTTTTCTAGTTAAAGATGTACCTACTCAACCTTTAGAAAAATAAGACTAAAATTTCCTGTTCTATATGCCTTACTGCAAAAAAGATAGTATAAAAGACAGCTACTAACAAGCAATCATGATGGGAGTACATGGTGGACGAGATATGTTCCCCTCATGGCAGCTGGGAAGCAAATAGCGAGACTGGGGGGTACCAGGGTCCCAAAATCTCCTTTAAATGCATGACCTAGGGGCCCAACTTCCTTCCAGCAGACCCTGTCTTCTGAAGTCTCCACCACCTCCCAACAGCACCACAGGCTGGTGACCAAGCCTTTAGCATATGAGCCTTGTGGGACATTTAAGATCCAAACCATAACAATCAGTGACCATAAAAAGAATGTTTTTATTTTATTCTTTCATTAAGTTCTCAAATTTTGCCTCTAGGAATAGTAGTGTAGCTACTTTCAAAAAATTCTTAGGTATGATAAGACCAGACTAGAGGAAGACTTGATATTTATGGAAGAGTTCTTTCATAAGGTGGTATAAACAAACAATTATAGTGGTGTTGAAAAACATAATTTAGGGAAAAAGAAATTAAAGTACAGAGTAAGAATGAAGGAATGAGATGACTATAAAAATGGGACAAAATGAGATCCATAGGACAGTTTGAGAAAATAACTGTGGCTCATGGAGAGGGACACCTCTTGTCCCAGGTGAACAAAAGTGAATTTGAATGCGGCTAAGTTACTATTGAGGGGAGAAGTACGACAGGAGGCTGAAGTATTTCTCTTTAAGAGATTGATAAAATGCAGAGTCAAGTGGTAGTCAAAGGGAAGGACTCTTGTGGAAAGAAAAGAAGACAGTCTTTCATATCACAAGGAGATGAAAAAGCAAAGAACTAAATCTAGTTGATAGAAGTAAAAAGAACTAATAGAATCTATTTCTTTCCAGATTAGAACCTAAAGGCTGGTCTTAAAATTGAAAACAGAAGTGACAAAGGGTACTGTCTAACAATTATAATAGATGCTACTTGCTAAGCAATTTCTATGTGTTAGCTATTCTACTAAATGCCTTGTCAAATGAGTTTTGCTTTAATCATCTTAACTGTTTAATAAGTGATAATGTCTCCAGTTTTCCTGTGTGTGTGTGTATGCCTGTGCACACATGCATGTGTACGTGATACTGGTGATTGAACCCAGGGCATTCTACCTCTGTGCTACACCACCTGCTCTATCTTATTTTATATTAATTATTTTGAAACGGCCTCTCTAACTTGCCATGCCTGGCCTCGAACCTGCGATCTTTCTGTTTCAGCCTTCCAAGTATCAGTATTACAAGCCTGTGACACTGTCCCCAGCTCTACTTATTTTGTTGTTGTTGTTGAGGAAACTGAGGTTCATAAAAGTTAAATTACTTGCCTAAATTCACGCATCTATGAAATGTCACAGTCAAAATTCCAAAACAACTTCTATGTCCCCAAAGACTATACACCTGTACAATATTTTATTTTATCCAGAAAGAACTGCCAATACTATAAACTGGACAGACTAGTTTTATAACATGATGACTTCATATAATTCTAATTCATATAATTCTATTTTCAAATTCATATAATTCTAATTTCTTAACCTTGTCATATTTTAGTGAAGACTGAAGATAACCAGATTGAGGGAAGACTCAGTAGGGAAAAAGAGAATGTAACAAAAAGCTATAAATTTAAGAACTCCAACTTTAAAGAGAAATCCTCCCTCCTTTTAAAAAGAAAGTTAAGGAAAGTCAATGGAATAAAGATGAGATCAGTGGGGTTTGTTTGGATCTTGCAGATACATTCAGTTCCTTGGTCTCTTTACTTGGAAATTTCACAATTATGTTGCTAGGAAAGCAACATTCTCCTTATAATTCCTAAATTACTTTATTTAGCTGCATTTTTTCCATTTTAATATTCATTGCAAGTAAAGAGTTATATTTGCCAGTTAGTTGTCCAAAAGACCTATTGAAGTGAAATGTGTACATAAAATATATGGTAGATAAAAAGTAAAAATATATAATAATACATGTACTCACACATGCATACATATACTATTGTATGCAAGACTAGTGGCACTTTTCAAGTAAATTTTAAATCTTACAAAATTAGGTCATCAAATTAGGTTGAAGTTAGAATTTCTGGACAATATTCTTTGCAATCAGATTTAGTTAAGACTTTCTCTTACAAGAGGGAAAATTTGATAAGTGGAAGACTAATAACAAACTTTTGAACAAAAAAGCTTTTTATATTCATTCTAAGAAATTTAGCCTCAAGAACAAATTCTAACCCCAAATCATTTTGAAAGGTAAAACACATAGTTGAATCAATATCAGAACTATTACAGAGCCCATAATTTTTCTCTTTCCATGACACAGCAGCAAATAAGGTCATGTCACAGCATCTCACCTTTCAATCTAGCAGGTCCATAGGCAACAAGATCATTTTAACCGTGATCCTAAGAACCAACAGTCAAAATGACAAATCCTCACATTATCTGACCATGTTTACAAGTGAGGCAGACTGTCCTTGTTAACACCGGGAGGCCACCATGTGTTCTAGGCACTGTTTGTGAATCTGTCCACCTGATTAGTTTGTGTTCTCTGTAATAACCCTGATAGCACTGAACATATGTTGTGGGGAAAAGCTGTCAAGTAAAAAAACAGAGTTATTGCCATCTATCTCTGTCACCTTTAATACGCATACTTATTTGGTACTGAACAGGGTGGTGAAAGATTTGGATTATCATACTTTTAGTACTTTTGCATATAATAAAAATAGTTTGATGAATTTGAAATGACTAGAAGGAAATCATAATAAATAACCACTCATTTTATTCAATTTATATTCATAGCCTAGAACACTATGGCTAATAATTAGCTGTAGCTAATGAAACAAGGCACATGTAATTGACAAGACTGTAACAGAGAGGCATACTCTATCATTTTCAGATGCAGTACATTGCATATGCCAGAATGTAATAAAAAGGAGGAAGCTTGAACTAAGCAGAACCTACAAGGGCTGGGATAAAAAACAACAACAACAACAACAACAAAAAAAAAAACCAAAAACCTTTCCTTTTAGAAATGCATAGTAGCTTCTCTAGATTACATGATTTTTAAATGTGCCTGACATTTTTATTAATGTGTTTAAATAAATGTTTACTGAAACAATATCATTCTCCAGTAGTTTTTGCTTAAAATTCTCATTAACCACATGTTTTTTCCTAACATTTTACAATCTGATGAGTATAAAATTCCAGAGTGGCACGTTGTGCACACAGGTCTGCTTGCACAACTGCTACAGTCACCTGGGGCTGCTGCCTTCTCAGTTCAGCTGGTTTGTTGTAAGTCAATTATAGCCATTTCCCAAGGATTATGAATCACACTTTAAAGAATATGCTCTTTGTGTCTTAATTTGACTTTGGTAAAATTCCAATGGATTATAGAAACAGTGTAGGGTTTTATTATATGAGCCTTATTAAAGATGAGTCTTATTAAAGATCTGGAATAGTTATTATTCAAGTCATGTTCACACTTTATTAGAAGCTGTCTGATGAATAACTTACACATACTCGGCACTGATTTTATAACACCTGAAACCAAACATCAATACCAAGCACAAGATGGGAGAAATATATTTCTTCAAGCCTTAGGTCATCCTGCAGAAACAAAACTATGTAAAAATTAACTGAATCATTTAAAAAATGACTTTGGATAATGCATAACTCCCAAACTCTCAAAACATGACCTATACCAATGGTGTTCGTTTCCTTAAACACATATTTTAAACTTCCAAGTGTTTCGTGAACCTAGTATATTAACAAAATATTGGGGTAAGGATAAAATTCAGCTATTAAGAAAGAAAGAAAATGATAGCACAGATATTTGCCCCTCAACCTATATTATAGTACCTTACGTAAACAGAGAAAAAAAAAACTGAAATGGATATATTACAAAGAAACAATGGCACAGTATTCAGTATGTACAAAAGAGCATAAAACTTGAGTTCAGAGCAATGCAGCAGGAAGGCGAGCCTTTTGATTTTACAACCTGTCAAAGCTATGAGAGGCGCAATGTTGAACAAGGGAAATTACAAAGTGCTCAGGGTCAGTAGTCATCTGCCTCACAGAGTTAAGCACCAATATTTACAAAGAATCTTTGTTCCCTTCCTTTCCTTTCATCTATTGTCTTTGTGTAGCAAGGAATGTCTGAAAGGATGTTAGCTAAAGCAAATGGAATGCTCCTCTAAGCTAGCATCCTTGACCTGAATTTCTTATCAAGCCATCTTCATAAAGTGTTAGTGTAGTTTGGTGGTAATTTTAATTGCACATCTTGTTCCAGTGCAAGATACAGGCAGAATAATTCCCCTTAAGGCTTTATCAGCATGTCTTTTAAAAATAACTCCAGAAATGGATTATTTACCATAGACTTAGTGATTACAGTTAATGAATATCACCAGATGCCAAGAGAATTTCATAGGTCAACACATCTAAGGATTCATTCTGATATGATTACATTTATGAATATAAAAATAAAATGCTGTTTAGACAATTAAATTTATACCCTATGATGAAAAATAATATATTTAAATAAAATGTTGCATCTTTAAATTATTTTAAAGCATTTACAAAATTATATGCTCTGTAATACACTTAAATTCTCCTTGAGCTGGTAAACACTGTTTGTATTCTGAATGTATTTTAACATCAACAGTGAACAAATGATAATGACCTCCTCATGAGCCTGTTCAATTTCCTTTGACCCAAGGATAAAGGGGTTGAGAAACTTGAATTTGAGGTTTTTCATGATCCATGGGAAACCAAGGATAGCAGCTGAGCAATTTCATCATCTTTGAAAGCAAAATATACCCATGGAAGCTATTCTCTAAGAGTAATTTAGAGACTTTTGCTAGGTCCATTTATTCTTTTGGGTTATTAAGAAATCAATTGGTAAGTAGCCACTATAGTATAATAAAATTTTCTTTTACAGCATTTTGTTAAATGTCAACATTTATATTAGTCTTCATCATTATGATCTTTCTTTTTCAGTATAAAACTGTCAAAGAATTAATTATCACAGAGCTCAATTTCACTCTTGGACCACAAATTCAAGAAAGCATGAACAGTGGTGACAGGAATATTTAAAAATAGCATATTTTCTAGTCGTTCAGGAATGCTAAGGTATCTAAAACCTGGCCCCAGAACATTAGTGTTCTACAGTTTTATGTATTGAAGACTGTAATGAGCATGCTATAATACAAAGGGTTGCATAGAATAATTAAGACACTTTACTTTCTCTCAATAAAGTAGAAGTTACACATGTGGAATTAGAGCTATTAAAATACATAGGATATGGGTTGGAGAAATAAGAGTGACTTGTGTTTAATGTTACCAATAATCCTTTAACTTGAATTGATGCCCTTCACTAGAAACCTACCCAAACCAGTCCTTGGCCTCAAGATATAACTCTTTCCATAACTCTTGACTCCTTACTCCTAAATACACAAAGTTTCCCTTCCAAATGCTGTTAACTTCTATTTCAAAATTTTAGTTTTCACTTATATTTTAATATTTATTGCTGAGTTTGATTTATTTTGTTTTCTGATTCTAATCTGACTTTATAAATCCTGTGCATCTCTTAGCCCATTATTTCACCTCTTTCTATTGGTACTTATCTTAAATTTTCTGACTAATTGGATCACCTTGTGGCTTTACTTTTGTTTTCTCTGAAGATAGCAGCAACTGACTTCAACACCACTTCTTTCTTTTGTGTGCTTGCTTTTATCAAGTCTTCTATATTTATTTATTTTTCTGCTTTGTTCTTTGTAAGTCTGGGTGCTTGCTTTGTCTTTTCTTTTTTCCCTCAAGTTTTATACTGGAGTGCTGGACCCCAAAGGCTTTGGGAAATCTGCACATTTCTATTTTTCTTTTCAGTTTTCTTGTGGAACTAAAAGCATTAAAAGTCAGGAATAAACTTCAATAGCATGAAGAAAGGAAGGTTGTTAGGGTTCCAAAGGGCCTCTTCAAAAAACAATTAAAAAAACTATGAGATCAAATGCATTAATTCAAGGACATTTATGATAAAATATTGTCAACCATGTCTCCCTGATTTACCATGCAATTTTTTAAAATATGGAAATATGATGAAGTGGGGTGTGGTGGCTCATGTCTGAAATCCTAGTTCTTGGGAAACTAAGATAGAAGGATCAAAGGTTTGAGGTTCAGTTTTAGCAATTTAGCGAGACCCTCAGCAACTTAGCAAGACTCTGTTTCAAAATAAAAAATAAAAAGGACTGGGGATATAGCTTGTAGGTAAAATGCCCCTGAGTTCAACCCCCAGTACAATAAATAAATAAATAAATAAATAAATAAATAAATAAATAAATAAATAAATAAATAAATAAATGGAAATATAATGAAAACAGGAAAAGACAGTTAAAGTCAATACTATAACATTCATTAGCTTCAGAAATAATGTTACTGAGGAGTTGGCTTTGGACAAGTACTGAAAAAGTTGGCTACCTCAGTATATCCCCATGTGCTGTGATTTGCCTTACTGCCTACATCTGGCAAAGGATGGTAACTCCGGTAATGGGATTCAGTCCTGATACTGATCATGATGAAGAGAGCTGGAAATGTCTATAGTAAGAAACTATGGAAATGAGAAAAGGAAAAGAATAGTTTTAAAATCTAGAAACTTCATAATCTTTATCTCCACCCTAAAGGGACCTACTTCTTTCTTAGGAAAAAATCCTCAGTAGGCCCACACCCTAAATCATAATGACCCCTCTCCCCACCTGAGACTCCTGAAATGCTTAGTAAACAAAAGATCCATAAAGAAGGTCAAGTTCAGGTGCCATCCAGCCACCACCCATTGCTATTGGAACCTGAGGATTCTGAGGAAATCCAGAGTGCCGTCCCTGCTTTGCACCCCTACCCACCCCCTCACAGATGTCTCCTATAAAATAGTATCTGTAAACACCTCAAACCACTTTCTCTTGCTTGAGATGACTGAGTTCTCCCTTGAATGTGTATCCTTCACTTTCCTAAATAAACCTCTGTCTTTGTTTCTGGAAAAAGAGAGAGAGAGAACTAGAGTTTATCTTTCTCTATTTCATTTATTTGTTTTTAATTCTATAATGATGCAAATGATAAAAATTATTTCTCAATAAAATAAAACAAAATGAAATATAGTAATGATGCTATGCCTAATGTGCATTCCTTTGAGAAAAACTGTATAAAAGTGTTTCTAGTTCTCTATACTTATCATTTTTTGTTTGATATTTTTTATTCATATATGTATATATGTATATACACACATAAATATATACATATGCTTTTATTTCTTGATTTATTTACTCTAGGAAATATGAATGACCTCTCCTTTGGAAAATGTTAAGAATTTTAATTCATACAATTTCTTGCCCCCCCTTTTCCAATTTTTGACTTGTTTATTTAACTTTTGCTCTCTTTTAGTAGTTTACTTTCTATTAAGTCATATGCCAATGCTTGGTTTATTGACATTATCTATAGGTTACTGCTGTGATATAGGAGAGAATTAAGATAAGTTCCTTATTCTTAAATCTTTCTTCTGTCTTCTACTTGCATTTTGAACACTTTGCCATCTTTTAAATTATTGAGACTTCTAACATTAAGTTCTGCTTGTAAATAATATGAAATCTTCAAACTTTATTTAGAAATTGTTTTTCTGTCTTAAATGTTAGAAACCAACCTACTACATTTCAACAACACATGCAGAAGGAAGCATTATTCTATGCTATTTATTATTTTGCCAACGGTGTTCTATTATATGTTCAAGTTCACTGGATATTCTTTTAGTTGATTCTAGCTTCCTTCCCATTCCAAGAATTTTCAGTTACTATCATTTGTATTTTATTTTATCCTCTTTTTATATGAACTTATTTCACTTATGGCCATATCTCACTCAGAAATGCACTTAACTGCTAATAAGAAAAAGAAATGCTAATTCTAGATTAAATATATATGGATACATTATCTCTTGTATTAAACATTTTAAATGGGAATGGCTAACCAATACTTGGAGGATGTAAGCACCTTTGATCTTCCTCTTCTGCCATCCTTATTATGTAGCTTTTATCTTTTTGCCAGTAGGCATGGTGTCCATGTTCCCAGAAAAAGGACAAAAATAAAGACTGCCACTTGAGTATCATTGGTCAGATTTGGATCATGTAGTAAATTCTATCTACAGGGAAGTTAGAAAACCAAGTTTTCATAGCTTTTGAGGCAAAATATGTCTGGTATCTCCCATGTCCTTTGGTAGAAATTTATTTATCCCTAGGGTAAGCTGTATATTTTCACATGCCTGAAGATTCTGAATTTTCTCCTTTCTCTTATTTCTGGATATAGATTTTTAGACTACAAATTATTCCCCTTGGTACTTAAGACTATGTTGTTTAATTTTATCCAGGCTTCTTATAGTGAAAAGTGGAATCTAGTCTGATTTTCATTCTTTCTCTCTCACTTTGTGTGTGTGTGTGTGTGGGGTGGGGGGTGTAAACATGTTGTGGCTATCTATTTTCTCATCTAAAATGTATAGTTTCATGCCCCTGCCAGTGTTTTAAGTTTTGCCATATCATGTCTAGTTTGGGATCTTTCAAATTGATATAACTTGGCATTAATTGATTACTTTAATTTTTGAATATCCTAATTTTTAACATTTTTATCGAGATATAATGTATATACTTGATGTTCACCTATTTAAAGAATATAATTAATTGTCTTTAGTATATTTACAGAATTATGTAATAATCACCAAATTCTAATTTTAGAATATTTTAATTATCCCTTCTACATATTAGTCATTCCCATCCACATGTATGTTCTGAGACCAGCCCTATGCATCCAGTAATCTATTTTATGTATTGCTAAATATTCCTCTGTTACACATTTCGTGTAAGTCATGTCAAATAATGTAGTGATTTGTGATAGACTTTCTCACTTTCTTCATGTTTTTGAGGTTTATCTGTGTTTTTAATTGTATATTTTTAGCTGGCACATAAAACATAGAAATACTATACATACTTATGAGATAACATGACATGTATATATTGTATAATGTTTAAATCAAGTTAAATATAGCCAGCTTTTCTTTTGGTGAAAGCATTCAAAATCCTTCCAGCTTTTTGAAATATACAGCATATTACTGTTATCTATAGTCATCTTGTTGTACAATAGCACACCAGTGGTTCCGCTCCTATCTAACTATAGCTTAATACCCCTTGATGAATGTTCCTCATCCCTCCCTTCCCCTATTCTTCTCAGTCTCATTCTACTCAACTTTGAGATCAACTTTTTTAGATTCTGCATATGAGTGACACCATGCAGTACTTCTTTTTCTATGCCTGTCTTATTTCACTTAACATAATGATCACCAGTTCCATCCATGTTGTCACAAATCACAGATTTCATTATCTTTTAAGGCAGAACTGTATTCCACTGTGTGTATATATACATATATATATATGATATATATATAGATATATATATAGATATATATCACATTTTCTTTAAGCAATTCGTCTGTTGGTGGACACTTAGGTTAATTCCATTTCTTAGCTATTGTGAGCAGCACTGCAATAAACATAGGAGTGCAGATGCTTCTTTGACAGACTGATTTCATTTCTTTTGAATCTATACCCAGTTGTGGAACTCACTGGATCCTATGGTAGTTCTCTTTTTAGCTTTTGAGGAACCATCATACTGTTTTCTATAATGGCTGTACTAATTTACGTTCCCACTAAGAGTGAGAAAGTATCCCCCTTTCTCCACATCCTTCCAGTACTTTTTATATTCAGTCTTTCTGAAAATAGCAATTCTTACTGGGCTGAGGTGATATTTCATTGTGGTTTTAATTTGCATATCTATGATGATTTGTGATTTTGAGTGTTTTCCATATATCTATTGGCCCTGTAAATCTTCTTTTGAGAAATATCTACTAAAGTTTATTGCCTGTTTTCCAATTGGGCTATATCTTTTTGTGTTTGTTTGCTTTTTGTTTCTCTGTTGAATTTTTGGAGCTTTTTATATATTCTGACTCTCAACTCCCTTGTCCAAATCGAACTTTGAAAATATTTTCTCCCATTCTGCAGGTTGTCTCAACTTTAATGATTGTTTCCTTGGCTGTGCATAAGCCTTTTAGTTTGATGTAATCCAATTTGTCTATCTGTTTTCTGTGGCTTTAGGATGCTCTCCAAAAAGTATTTGCTCATTCAAATGTCTGGAAGATTTCTCCTATTTTTTTCCTCTAGTAGTTTCATAGTTTTAGTTCCTACATGTCGGGGGCCTAGCCTGGCCAGCTGGACCTTGCCTCTAGATGGCGCCTGGTAAAGTGCCAGAAGCAGCTACAGGTGGATTACATCCCGAAGCTGTGCCACGCCAGAGCGCATGCACCAGCACACCCGACTCGTGGCCGGCCAGGTGAGAGCTGTACGAGACACCTCGTGGCTTAGGCCCGGTGCAGCTATAAAAGCCTCCACCTCTCGCATAGAAAAAACGCACGGCTAATAGAGGAAGCACGGCTAATAGAAAGAGCACGGCTAAGAGAGAGCACGGCTAAAGAGAGCGCTGCTAAAAGCTGCTGGGGAAAGGCCGGTTGGGAAGTTGCTGGGCTGGAAAGTTGTTGGGAAGTTCTGGGAGGAATTGGTTGGGAAGAAGAAGCTGTTGGGAAGAGGTTGGCCGGGTTGCTGGGGAAGTCCTGGGAAGAAAGATTGTGGATTGCTAGTGGAAGATGGGTTGTTAGAGAGAGGGGTTATTGGAAGTCTGTAGGAAGAAGTACTATTTGGAAAGACGACCTCAGCACTGTGTTTGTTATCGTGTGTGCAAAACCTTTGATCCTAGAAAGAGAGAGATAATAAAAGAGGTTCGAACCAGTAGCATTTAGCCGGCGTCTTTTATTGGGGCCTCATGGCTGAGGGTTCAGCCTGGGGTGCCCGATACCTACATTTATGTTTTTAGTCCATTTTGAGTTGATTTTTATACTTGTGAGAGACAGGGGTCTATTTTCATTCTTCTGCATATGGATATCCAATTTTCCCAGCCTCATTCATTGGAAAGACTGTTATTTCTCCAATGTATATTCTTAGTACCTTTGTTGAAAAACAATTGGCTCTAGATAGGTGAATTTACTTCTAGATTCCATATTTCATTTCACTGATCTGTTGTGTATTTATGCTGATGCCATCTTATTTTGATTAGTATTCTTGAGTAGTATATGATCTATATGTCTATCCATATGCCACTACCACTTTGTCTTGATTAGTAAAACCTTTAGTAATTTTTTATATCTTGAAGTATGAACACACAAATTTTGCTGCTCTTTTTCAAGATTTTTTTTAGTTCACATGCATTTCTAAATAGATTTGGGGAACAATATGTCAATTTCCTTGTTTTATTTAACCATGGGATTTTTTTTTATTTATTTCACTATTTATATTTTGTTTTCTCTTTTGGGAATCTCTAGTAAGCAGATTTTGTATTCCCAACCAATTAAAGTTAGATGTCTGCTGAATATTTTTCTTTCTTATATTTTTTACATCTTTGCTTTTTTCTGAATTCTGGGGAGAACATCTTTTCTCAATGTTTCAAAGTTTCTCAGTTTCCCCTCAGCTATTTCTAGTGCACTATTAAATACTATATGTTATTTTTAAAATATTGTTGTGCAAATTTAAAATTCCAAGATTTGTAATGGGATTTCTTGCTTTTGATACATGTACTCATATCTCCCATCAATTGTCTCCTCTGCTTTGAAGTCTGTTGTTAGTTTAACTTAATGCCTTCACTTTATAATGTATTTAAAGAGACTTTTTTTTCAAAAGTTTGTTGATTCTTTTTTCTTGCGAGTGAAGTTTTATATTATTCTCTGTGGATACAGTGTCTAAAGACAGATCTAGCCTCTACTGATTTTTGTGATAAATTATTTTGTTGTGTGTATCATTGTTTTCTTCTTGGTTTTTGGTTTTCTGGTACATCCCAAGGGTTTAATAACTACCAAAAAAAAATACTCAGAGTTAAGATTTACTAACTCTCATTTCTAACCTTTTGATAATTACTATTGTAGTCCACTTCACAGCTCAATCAGAACAAGAAAAGGGAAAACCAATACAGTACCTCTAATTATGGGTTTTCTTTCCACTGCCAGGTATTTCCCTTAGTGACCATTCCAATTCATTTTATCCATCACCTGGGATCTTCAGTTGCTTCCATTGCTGCACAAGTCTTCTGAACCCAAGTACAAATCACACTGCATCTCCTTTCTAGTTGTCAAGAATTTCTCATAATTTCTGGTCAATCAATGACTCTTTCCTTATCTAGTTATCAATTCCTTTATTCTTAATTCTCTTAAAAGTATTTTTATTAAGAATTTTAGGAGTTATATAAATGGGAGGTATGTCTTTTCAGTTTACTATTTTGATATAGATTTTCCACACATTTTTCAACACATTAGAACTTAATAATTCTCTAATAGAAAACTATTATGCATTTATCTATTTTGTAAGAAAATTTTATTTTTTGTATGTATAAGTCTCTATATGCTACTGCGGAGGTAGAAAGGAGTAGGCAGATAGGGCAAGAGGACCATGGTAGAAAAACTTCATTTCCTGAGAGGCAACAGATACTAACTTCCAAAACTTCTGAAAAGATCAGGCCTCAAAAATATCAAGTGATACTGACCAGAGCTTCACAAAACTCCAGTTGTTTCTGCTGATTAAACAATTCCAGGACAATCCAAGAAATGTTCTGGAACCCCAACCAAGAGAAGGAGACTCAAAGGAGGACACTATATAATTGCACTATGCAAATCTCAGGAAACTGCCTCTGAGACCTCAATTGAAAAAGAAAATTCGGAAGTATATAAACCCTTAGACCAGCCACTCTATTCAGTTTTTCCCACTCAGGAAACCCTCCATTTTGAGAGCTTTCTTCTTTGAGAGAAAGCGGTGTGTAATTGATGGCACTCAGCCAGGCAACTTTTGAGTAGTGTCCAGAAGGCATCTGCTGGACATCAAGGCCAACTGAGTACCCTAGGGTGACCTCCACTCTCTTCTAGCAGATTGCGTGGACTTGGGGAGAAAGCAGTTTGCAACTGATGGCACATGGCATTCTCTTTACAATAGACTCTCCACTTGCCATTCTGTTGTCTGTTTCACTACTAAAGGAATTGACATTAATTATGTGCTTACATGTGTATTTATATATTTGTGTCTGTGGGTATGTATGAGAGAGAGAAAGGGAAAATAGTTTATAAACCTTGGCCATTATGTTTGAATCATGATACTTTGCTGAAACTATTGTATTTAAGATACTTATGTTTAGACCTATGATATTCAGTAGATTTCTATTAAATTAGACATAAGATAATCAAGGTATATAAAAAAACAAAATTAAAGAAAAAATAAGAGCAAAAAAAAGGAGTACTCCCAACTCACATATCCACTTCAGAGTAGAAAAGATAAAGTTAATGGGAAAAAATTAAAGAAGAAGTATATCTTTCTGCTTGAACCCAGTCCAAACACTATTTGAGTTAAATATGGATATTTGTTTGTATATGATGATGTTTTCACATTTTTATGCATGTATACAATCCCCTTGTTCTGTCCATGTGATTATATGTGTATAAGTTTGTACTTCCTATTATACACTCAATCTGAGTTGTACATTTTAAAGACTGCTCATTTTCTTAGAATTATTTGCATCTTCAGTTTTCTTGAGGTTTTTCCATAGGAAGAGTCTCCTTTACAAGAAAGTTGAGCTCTTGTTTGATAAATATCATATAGCTTTATTTAGAAAATAAGTCTTGAGTTTTTTGTTGTGGTGCTTAGCATTGAAACCAGGGCATTGTATCTCTGAGCTACACCTCCAGCTCTATTTTATTTTATTTTATTTTTATTTTTGAGAAGAATCTCACTAAGTTGCTGCAGCTGGCAGTGAACTTGTAATTCTCCTATCTCAGCCTCCCAAGTATTGTGATTATAGGTTTGCACCACCACTCTCAGCAAGGTTTTTAAAAAATGCCTTTAAGATGTTGAGGAGAAAAAAATTTGTTATTTTTAAGGGCATGTTTTACAGAAGTCTTAGTTATAAACAAAAGCTACTAGAAGGCATATTCCTGTGAGGTTATTTCTATCTAAATAATATAGTGATTGAAGAGGGAAATATAAGCTACAGTAAAATGGTATTAATACAGTTGCCACAAGAAGCACTTTTTTATTGGGTAGATATTATCATCAGACTTGATAAAAACTTCATTGATCACCCTCTGGCACATTTTCTCCTTTATTTCCCATGAAAGGAAGAGCAAATGAGAAAAACTAAAATGGCATTTCAGAAATAAGTCACTCAGTTCATAGATATCCACATATCAAGAAAGCCAGTTTGCCCTCTGGAGACAAATGGTTAGAAGGTTCAGCAACAACTGTGAATTGTATTGATAATGTTCTCCAGAGATAAGCCCTTCCTTTATAAATAGAAGACTGAAAGTTAAGAGTTTTTGGTTCTGCTCTACAGACTCTTAGAGGCCAGAATATAACACATATCTATAGGTTAAGAAAAACAGGAATAGATCCAAGACTTGTAGTATTGACCTTTATGATTATAGGATAGAAATCTAAAACTCTCAGTTTGTAGCAAAATATTTATAAGTAGAATAAATAAAGCTTAATATAAAAATAGTCATCATGATTATGTAGTTCTTTAAACTTATTTTGTTTTTGTTGTGTTTTAGTGCCTGTATCATATCTATTGACAAAGATGATTTGAAATGCATACTGTTTATATGAGTTCATACGATGTACTAGGCAGGTGCTATGATAAATGTAGGGAACAGACACGACTACTGCATTTATTGAATTAACAGTCAAGTGGGACCAGTGTATTAAATGATCAATTAAAAATAGACTAATCAATACCACAATAAATGAAGTATAGAGTATTGTAGGAACAAAGGGCAGGGTGCCTCACTACATCTGGGAGTGGGGTAAAGTTTAAGGAAGGTTTCTCAGAGGAAATGACTTGTGGATATAAGTGAATAGAGAAAAGGAGTTTCCTGGATAGACCAGTTTGGAGAGTTAGAAAAGGAATGAACATTGTTTTGAATAAGAAAAACAGCATGTGCAAAGCTTATGACAGAGTGCATTACACTTCTGAAAGACTTTGAGAAGTTAGCTGTAGATGGGCCAAAGTGTACGAGGCAGGAAAGAGCATAGCAAAAGCTGAGACTGCCAAAAGCCATGTAACAAAGGGTTTCATGGCCATCCTAGCATACTTAAACGTCAGCCTAAGGGATATAAAAAGCCAGAGAGTGATTTTAACTAGAGGAATGTGTTTTAGAAAGGTCAGTGATTTCTACATGTTTGCTGGGGAGAAGCAAGACTGCAGGAAATAAGCTCAGTTAACAAACTCTTTATAATCCAAGTGATATGAAGATATCAATATGATGAGATATGATATCCAAGAGAGATACGATGGCATCTCATACTGGGATAATAGTGTTAGACAGCTAGTTAGACCAGAAGTAGAGATATCAGAAGCCAAAGCCCATCTGCAGAGCTTCATTTAGACCCTTTCCACCCATGGGGAAGGGGCAGAGATAACACAGAATCACTAAGTGTGACTGCAAAAGGGCAGTAAACTACTCCAAATAAAATTTGCATGAAATGGAGGGGTCCAGAAGGAATATTAGACCCAACAATGACACATGGAAAACTTCATGTCACTTTCACATTCCCAGAACAGACTACTCCAGGTCTATTCCCTGGAGCATAGCCTCTTTGTCTCACCTGGATTTTGACCCCAGAAAATGACCCTTTTTCTGGGGAAAAGGCTTCCAGAAAGAAGAGTCTTTTTTCTGGAATGTTACCTCACCCCCTTCTTGTATGATGACCTTAATCACATGGTATCATAACTTTTCTAAATAAACCTCCTGTACTCCTCATTTGTGCCCTTTTTTGCATAAATGCTTCCCACACAGAAAAAAAAAAAAAAGATTTGGAGTGCTATGGAATAATATTAAAATCTTCTACCTGGTAAAAGTAGCAAAATTGGGTGGAATTGTTAGGACAGATTCAAAATACAGAAGATGAAACTCCAGAGGACTCAATAATTAATTATATGTGGGAGAGTTGAACAACACAAAAGCAGTCAACCTTAGCATCAGGCTATACCTGACTAGGGCAACAGGAGAATGGTGGTGCAGTTCATAAGCACTATCATATTGATTTTTACAACTCACTATTACCTGGATGGCATTATTGCCTCCATTCTAGAAAGGATTCTGAGCCTTAGATATTTTGGGTGATTTTCACAACATCTATAGTTACTAAGTTGTGATTTTACAAATGTTGCGAGTTACAGATATTGTGATATAGTTTATGTTAAATCTCACTCGATATTAGTTTTCTAATGTCCAGGTATTTTATAGGTATGTCATTTTTCTTTCCATTATTTGTATTTCATTACTCTATTTCCCTTATTCCTTCAACTGTTAATACATATTCTTTGCATTTGTAATGGATAATCACTGAAAATTAAAGTGAACAAGGTATAGGTCCTTTCCCTAAGGAGCTTTCAGTCTCAATTCTTTATTTGCAGCAAGTGACTAGGAAGAAATAAATTGTCAACCTGCTTTATAATATTCAGTGGAAATTATTAAGTTCTGATTTATTCTCTAAGGAGAAATGTTGAATTTCACATTCTCCACCTATTTTCCTTTTTCCACTCTGTCATGATTTTCTTTTTAATTAAAAGTGGGTATTGTGGCAAGTCTCAGTAAACATTCTTATTGCCATAATCCAAAATGTCTGACCACACAAACTAGAGGAAAGAAGATTTACTTGTTCACAGTTTTTGGAGATTTAGAGTTTCAGCCCTTGTCAGGCAGATGTGCAGAGTTCTGGGTATGGCAGTGGGAAGCGGAGAGAGAGGGAGAGTATATGTGAAAACTCTGTTCTTACATCCTGGAGGCCATAAGTAGAGAGAGAGAGAGCAGAAGGAGGAGAGAACCATATATAATCCTGAAGGCCAAATCCCCAGGGAACTCTTCCTAGCCCACTTCCATAAAAGCTATGGGGATACCCTAAATCCATTGTCCTCTGGCCCCCTAGATCTCACAGCCACCCACAATGCAAAATACATTTAGTCCGTCTCCAAGAGTTCCCATAGTCTTAACATTTCTAGCTTCACTCAAAAGTCTCAACATCCAGAGTCTTCTCTGAGACTCAAGGTAAACTCTTGGCTGTGAGCCCCTATAAAAATAAAAGGCAAGTTGCATACATCCAATGTATAATGGCATAGAGTAAACATTTATATTCCAAAAGGGAGGAACAGGGCCATAGGAAGAAGAAATGAGACCAAAATAGTATTGAAATTCAGCAGGGCAAGCATTTGATCCTGCAGCTCCACTTCTGGCACCTGGTGGTATGATGTGATCTACAAGGGGCATTGGCAGCCCTGCCCCTGTGGCTTGATTAATTGCAATGAGCAGCATACTGATTCTTCTAGCTTGGCTCCATGGCTCACAGCTTGTAGCATTTCCTCACAGTTGTTCTATGTTTCTGGCATCTCTAAATCTCAAGAGTTTTCCTTGCAACCTTGACTTCATTCTTATAGCTTCACATATTGCCCCATATGGGCTTATTTGCAGGAACTCTGACCCTTCCACAGGTTGCTTGGCTTCCCAGGACTTCCTTTGAAGTTTGGTGGAAAGTTTCCATTACCACTTTTTTTTTCTGGCAAAGCCAGTTTTACTTGAGTGCTGAGATAGTCAACCAGCAGGGAAGGTAGTCACACCCTCTTTAATCACTACTTCTGGGCCTTTTTCAATCACAGCTGCTGGGCCTTCCTCCATACGGGCTTTCATTGTGTCTGCCTTCATCTGAGTGGTTGCTTGTCCTGCCACCATTATAGCACTGCTATCCCAACCACCATCATGGGCATAACTTTCCTTTTCCTTTCATCCAAAATACCCATCTCTCTGGGCCCCAGTTTTACATATGTTTTTCTGGCAAAACTGCAAATCTACAAAACCTTTCTGCTTTACTTTTCACTCCTAAAATTCAGCATAAAATTCTCTTAAAGTGTACATCAATATCCACAATGCAGTTTGGATACTTTACTCTTTTAAGATTTCCTCCACCCATTTAATCAACCCATCAACTTTAAATTTGGCTTAACATAAAGTTTCAGGACACAGGCAAAATGTCAATAAGTTCTTTTCCAGAATGTAATACTTCTTACTTCTACATCATTTCCCTATGGAGTCCCCTGTACCCTCTGAAATCTGAGCAGTCTGTACCATCTGCCTTCCTAGCAGCATTCTGGTCCCTCCAACGTCTTCTCACAAACCAGTTCCAAAGACTCACAATCCACAGGGTCAGACTTAGAAATAGAAGTAAACCCACCCCTCTAATTTTTATCTTGGTCATTATTCTCACTACAATAATCCAAAATGACTAATCATGCAAGTTAGAGGATGAGAGATTTATTTGCCCAGTTTTTGGAGATTTAGAAGTTTAGCCCATGTCAGGAAGATGTACAGAGCTCAGGGCGTGGTGGTAGGAAACAAAGCTCTAGTGTCACTTTGGGCTAAAAGCATAGACGGAGAGAGCAGGGAGAGGACTGGACCATCTACAATCCCCAAAGCCACACTCCCAGGAACTCCTCCTTAGCAACCAACATTGCTACCTTGTTTCCATGAGGGATGGGGTACATTCTAAATCCAAACCATTACATGGCACAATGAACTTGACTTTAAGAATCTGTTCTTCACCACCACACTCCCAATGTTTAGCTAAGAATACTGCTGCACCATTTAAAAATGCATGCATTTCCTAGCTCCTGTTGCAATTAGATATGGCCTCAAGACTAAGTTCTTGGCAATGAAAAACAATGAGAACTGTCTTATGGGACTTCTAAAATGTCTCCTGAAAGAGTGAAGCCATGGATTTCTTCACTTTCTCCTCTATCCTGTTGCTTGGGGTGCAGATATGGGAGCTGGAGCTGGAGCAGTATTTATGGACTTTGCATATAAACAATACATACCAGTAAGGTGCAGAAGCAAGATGAATTACACCTTGGTGCATGAATGCATCATAGAATCCCCAAAGAAGTCCAGGATCAGAAACATCAGCCTTCTTTAACTTGAAAAAGAAATGAGTTTCTATTTGTTTCATGGTTTATATATTTATAAAGAAAGTAGTCAGAGCCGGGCGTGGTGGCACACGCTTGTAATTCCAGCATTCGGGAGGCTGAGACCGGAGGATCTGGGTTCGCGGCCAGCCTCAGTTACCTAGTGAGGCACTCCGCAACTTAGTGAGACTCAGTTTCAAAATAAAGAATAAAAAAAAAATAGGGCTGGGGGTATAGCTCGGAGGTAGAACGCCCCTGAGTTCAATCCCCAGTACCGCAAAAAAAAAAAAAAAAAGAAAAGAAAGTAGTCAAACCTATTTCTAACTCATATACAACCTCCCCCCTCCTCCAATAAACCAGAAAACTGAAACTATTTGTTCAGAAATTCCTCTTCACTCAACTAAACCTTCCCTGAGAGATTGTTCTTGCACTCATTAAAAGGATGTGTCCAGGATAACTATTATGAGTTCTTTTTTATGCAAGAAGAGAACCAGAGATAGGAAATGATTTCCCAATTAGAAAATTCACAGGCAGTGGAGAAAGGTTGCATGATTTTATCTCACAATATACTAGATAAGCAAGTTATTTATGAGATGATATATTCATATGTCAAAGCAAAGCTCTGAGGGAAGGTCAGCTGTGATGTATCCCAAGGGCAGTAAATCCCAATATGTGCATAACAAAAGAAAAACCAAACATTCTTCTCAAGTCAGTCTCTCCCTATCACCTGAAGATATCCCCCTCAGTCCAAGGCTAGGAATTGATCAGCAAGCTCCAATAATACAATTATGTACTCTCTATATCTTGACCTACCTGTCCCTTTATTAGCAGATATAAATTAGATGAATGAGGAAACTTACCATTCAAGTATTATTTTTGACTTGGTTTTGCCATCTCAGGTACTATGGTGTTCAGATGTGATCTTTATTTCTTCATAAGAAATAGATATATAAAGTCTAAATATTTATTTCAAATGACTTATAAACAAGTGTTCATTTTGATCAACTTAATTTGATCTTTCAAAGATACTCTGAATTATTTAAAAACAAAACTTCTGCCCTATATAGAAGGAAAGAAAACATAGTAGGTTCTCAAAATCAGTATATTTTGAAATATCAAATTTAATAAATCATGACAATGTATCTATACTTTTGTGACTGAAGATGTATTACAAATGATGTTTTCTACTTCACTATATATCTTAGAAAAGTAAATACCAAAGTTGATTTATGATTCACATCATACATCTTCTATCAATTGCAATCACATGTGTATGGCACAAAATTAACTTTCCATCATTTCTGAGAAGAAAATAAATTGTTGATAAAACAGGTAATCACTCAGTATTCAAGATACCCAACAGGTAATTGACCTGCAGCTTTATCTTCTTTAGTCTTATGAGAATAATTGTCCAGAAATGACAAACGTTGCCAACCATTTTTTCCCCTAGACAATGTAATTCTGAAATAGCCAATTAGACTTGGAACTTCAGATCAATATCTTGATTGCTCTTTAAAATGAAGCATTCTTTTGATAGTAGTCAAAATTAAGGGCTACATTAAGAGGAAGGCTTTCAATAAGTGATTTAGTGCTGTGTCTAACAGTGTAATTAATGGTATGTCTATAACACTGCCAGAGCATTAAGTGAATTTACTAATAAATGCTGCTACGTTCTTACTTCTGCTTTGATAATTTGCTTTGCATTAATATAAATGAGGTAAAATTAACACCAACACTGTAAGTATAGAGGCCCATGTAATTTTGTTGAATATTTTTCAACTGTCTTTAAGTGATGCATTTGCTTCCAATGAAAATAAAATGAAATCAATCATAATTTTAAAATTTAAAATAAATAATTGTGTGTACACTTTTAAATTTCGAATCAATTTCTGTCACCTCTCTGATGCAAGACAAAGCATCCTAAAATATTTTAAAATTTAATTCTTAGTTAAATTTTTTTTTATCTTATACAGTAAAAGAAAAGAATGAAGCCCTGAAGAAAATACTATGTATTTCCCTCTTTTTTTTTTTTT